>JASAMX010005842.1:0-11622 GCA_030248175.1 Microlaimidae sp. YZB2_3
ATGTAGGTTGTACTTCGTTCAGTTACATATTGTACCTTAGCGGAACTGACCAAAAACACCTATGAATATATACCGGCTTATTATTCTAAAGTGTATCTAAAAACATCTGCAAATATATTAATTATCAATTAAAAAATACACTTGTGTTTGTACTTATTGTATTTACTTAAGTGTTATTTTACAATTTAATTAAATTGTTATGCTTTTTGGTTTTAAGACTAATATTTATGGTGCTTATCATTCATTGCTCAATTTATTATTTTTGGCTAGTTGTCTCAGTCGTTTTTACGCTAATTCCAATAATATAAAAACATTTTAGTTTAACCCCCCATTACCCACCCACCTAAGAGTCAACCACTCATCTCAATAGTCTCAAAACTGTGGGTACCCTTGGAAAAACCCAGGATACCCCTCCCCCTAAATTTTTGGTTTTAAATAAAACAAATATAATAAAGTAGAAAGTGGCCGCTTTCTTTGAGTGTATAATTTTTAACGTAAATCGTTATACCCATTGAGAAATCTTTCACGTACAGAATTATCAAAAAACGCCATTTTTGGAGTATATAACTCCTGAACCACTGGAGATATTTTGTTAACAAAATTTCTGGAGGCTATTTGGGGCAGCGCCAGCGGTAAGGTTTTCACAAAAAAATTATCAAAATCGAAGACAAAAGTTTGACTCCGCACCTTTAAGCATTGCATCGATTTTATCATCGATAGCTTTTTTATGGCTTTCTGTCACACGATAGGGTTTTTGCCTATGGGGCGGATTATCATCAGCATCGATAGCATGGCGTAATAGGGAGGTACGACCAGTGTCAAGGGAGCCGGAGGAAAAAACGTCTTTATTAGGTCGTAAGACAGCGGCTAACCGCTCTTGATGGTTTTTGGTTTTTTCGGAATCAGCAAAATCGATTTGTTTGACGAGGTCAAAATTGATGGGACGTTCGTGATGCAAACCCGTTGCAAATACTGCATTAGCAGGGTTATATTTTGGGTGATTCTCTGGTCTTGTTAGAATATCTAAAAACAAAGATAATCGAGAAAAAAAATTGATATCTATTAATTAATTTAATGAAACTTAATTATAAACGTAGGTTTCTGGCTGCCTTAACTAAATACCTTTCTGTCAAGTTTAGGTTTCGTTTAATATTGTTATTATTTTAGATTTACTTGATGTTAACTATTGTATTCTTCGCTTTACGCACAATTTCATCTTTTGGGGCTGTTCTTTTTTTCAACTCAGCCATTGTTGTTTGTTTTTTTTGTATTTTGTGTTTTTGTCAGTTGTCACTCACTGCCTTATTTTTTTGTTCAAAACATGTATAATTTTAGGCAATTGCATTTTGTTTGTTTTTTTCAGTGAATTTTTAATTGTTATATTTTTAGTCATAAATAGCTTTAATTGTGTATTTCAAAACTGTGTTTGTATGATGTTTTTTTGTTTTTAAATGTTTTAATATAACAGTACCAGTATACCTACTTAAATTTTAAATAAACCGTCGTTACTACGGCAAAATAAGCCACAGTTCGTATAAAATATGCGTGTCTGTGACTCATTCTGTAGTTATCAAGGTCCTGTTTTAAATTTAAAATGAGTCTCAAGCACACATATTTTATACGAAATATGGCTCATTTTGCCGTAGTAAAGACGAAACGTAATATGTGAAGGTTTTTGCATGTGCGTGTGTTATAATATTAATTAAAATGTAATCTGTGTTGGTTTGCCTGCATGTGTGTGTTGTGTCTGTGCTAGTGATGTTTTTCGGAGCTCCGAGCATTGAAGCGGAGCTCCGTCCGCTTTTAGAAGCTGGAGCTCCGAAGCGCCGCTGTATTTTTGTATTAACCTTCAGAAAACTAAAGGGTGATGGCATATATTGTTTTGTCTAATGTTTTTGTAAATTAAAATTTTTCCAAAGGATGTATTGCAAATTTAATCGGCTAATTAATTCGAATTCACTCGACAGCTTTTTTTAAGCTAAAAAGTGCGGTGCGGAGTCAAACTTTTTGTCTTCGATTTTGATAATCTTTTGTGGAAACCTTATCCCTGCCTCCAATAGCCCACAAAAATTTTTTTCCACAAAAAATTTCTAATGGTTCAGGAGTAATGACCCCCCAAAAATGGCGTTTTTCGACAATTCTGTACGCGAAAAATTTTTCAATAGGTATAAAGATTTTTGTTACAAAATATGGCTTCAAAGAAAGCGGCTACTTTCTACTATAATTTGATAGCTTGATCGTTAAGATTGGTGCAGTATTTGTCGAGATATTGCGTTTTTCTCGTACAAAAAAACACTCGCTAAAACAAAAAAACAAAAAAAACACTCGCTTTCGCTAAAAACACGAAGCGAAGGAAAGAAAGGTTGGGCAAACTTCACAAAATCAGTGCCGTCGTTTGGTGTTTTTAATGAAAAAATCGTGGGTTTTTTGTACAGGAAACGCAATGTTTTGACAAATACTGCACCAATCTTAACGATCAACGTATCAAATTAATGTAGAAAGTAGCCGCCGCTTTCTTCGAATACATCATTTGTAACGTAAATCGTAACACCCATTGAGCAATTTGTCACGTACAGAATTGTTGAAAAATGTCATTTTTGAGAGGTCATAACTCCAGAACCCCTGCAGATATTTTGTTGAAAAAATTTTTGTGGGCTATTGGGGGCAGGGGTAAGGTTTTCACAAAAAATATGAAAATCGACGACAAAAAGTTTGACTCCGTACCGCACCTTTAAGCCTACAAGTTCCTAAGCGAAGCCTGAAAAACAACCTAAACTTTATTAAACAGCTGCGCGGAAAAAGTTTAGGAAGTTTTTTAGGTTTCGCTTAGGCTTAGGAAAACATAAGCATAAGTTTAAAAAAGCTGTCAATTGAAATTCGTCGAGTGATTCAGAGTTTGCCATTTAATCCTGTTGTATGCAAATTATCCCTTATGTGATTTTGGTCGATTGGGAAAGGAAAAGGAGCTTTGAATTCTTTCTGTACTAATAATTTTAATATTTTTGTAATTAGCGCTAAGCGAAGTACAAAAAACTGCTTTAAAAGATGGGGTCTAAACAAGGTCATATTAAACATAGCGAGAGCATTACAATTAAAAAAAAACGAGAAAAAGTTTAAAAAATGTCCTTTTTGCAAACGCAATTTTAACCCTTGCCGGTCCAAAAACAAGAGGGGGGGGGGGGTAATGAATAGACTCCATAGACCTTCCTGGCTACGGCCATGGTCATCGTGACCTATAATATATTAGAAAACCAAACTCACAATATGCGATAAAAATCTAAATATACATAAGTTAATTATATATATATATATATATTGGACTTAGATTAAAGCTTGATAATTATTATAATAGGCATAAAACCAAATCGTTTATTAAAGCGTTATCGTTTATAAACTTAGCTTCTCCCACCGCACACACGCACAAATACACTCACGTACGCACAGAAAGATTTAAAATATAAAATATACACCATAACAAACGCGCACACACTAGTGATTTTTCCACCCTCCAATAGCATGCTCCGGAACCACGACCAATTAAAGTGAAGGAAGCGCTCGAGCTTCGACTCTTAAATGAGCGATTTAAAGCTTATTTAAGCTTGAAATACATTTCTATTTCATTTCTATGTATTTTTAGAACTATTTTTTGGAAAAATTTTAATTTACAAAAACATTAGACAAAACAATATATGCCATCACCCTTTAGTTTTCTTGAGGTTAATACAAAAATACAGCGGCGCTTCGGAGCTCCAGCTTCTAAAAGCGGACGGAGCTCCGCTTCAATGCTCGGAGCTCCGAAAAACATCACTAGCACAGACACAACACACACATGCAGGCAAACCAACACAGATTACATTTTAATTAATATTATAACACACGCACATGATGTCCAAAGGGAAAAGTCCAAAGGAAAGGGAAAAGTCCAAAGGACAAAATCCAAAGGACAACGTATTCATACTTTTGTCCTTTGGACTTTTCCCTTTAGATTTTGTCCTTTGGATTTTGTCCAAAGGACAAAATCTAAGCAGCGTTCAGTGGCGTGCCCAAGGGGGGCGGGGGGCGGCGCCCCCCCCCCACGCGAAATCCGGCGAAGCCGGATTTTTTCGTAAGGGGGACCTTTACGTTTTTTGAATTTTGGGAGAGAAAATTTTTTTTCTTAAATATTAATACAGAAACTTTCCTGATGCCTTCCAAAAGCATATTAATAGTCAAAAAACCAAATTTTCCCCGCTTCGCGGGTAGTTTAAATTGACAATTTATCTCAGTTTTTCAATTTCAAATCGATTTTGCCGCTCAATAGTTAAGGCATACATGTTAAATAAAACTACTATAAACACTATTAACCTCTTATTAACGTTTTAAACCTAAGTTTTTATATATAGGAATAACAAAACCTTAAATTTTGTTGTAATTATCATCTAGAATTAAAATTTTTAGTGTATTTTAGCGCCCTAAATTAAAAATTTTCTCCCCCGGGGGGCATTCTGCCCCCCGGACCCCCTTGATAAGGGGCTCTGCTTCTTGACCCCGCTGGGGGGCTCTCGCCACCTAGACGCTAGACCCCCCATTTCTGGGGGGCGGCCGCCCCCCCAGACCCCCCTCCGGGTTAGTATGTAGTATGTACCCCCCTTAAAATGAAATCCTGGGCACGCCACTGGCAACGTTCATACTTGGTCCAAAGGCAAAAGTCCAAACGACGTTTTGGCTTTTCTAAAATTGTCCTTTGGACTTTGTCTAAAGGACGTTTTGTCATAAGTATGATTATGAACCCTAGGAGGGGGTAGGTACATATATCAACCAATATGATTGTTTGTTTTGCTTTCTGTGTTGTACTTATTACTTATAGAAAATTTTGTACTAACTTTAAAATCATAGGTCACCGACCTTCGACGGCTCAGGGGGGGGGTCCACACCCCGGGGTGTGGAGGTTTTTGACCTCAAGGGGGGGGGTCACACCCCGGGGTGTTTTTTTTGAAAAAACCAGGGGGTGGCTTGGTGGTTTTTACCATTTTTTTGACCAAAATTGACAATTTTTTGACGAAATTTGACCATTTTTTAAGCATTTTTTGGGAAATTCTAGTTAGGGGGGGTGGTCAAAAATGGGCCTTAGGGGGGGGGTCAGGGGGTTCAAGGGGGTCGATGGGGGGGAGGGGTCAAAAATGGGCCTTAGGGGGGGGGATGAGGTCTCAGAGGCCGTAGGGGGGGGGGGGTGACCCCCCCCTACACCCCCCCCCCCTTCGGTGACCTATGTTTAAAATAACATTAGCATTAGGCAAGATAAATAGCGAGATATATGTATGTATACTATAGAAAGTGACCGCTGAGCGAAGCGAACCGGAAAAAATTTTTGGTTTTTGGGGGCCAATTGGGATACTAAAATTATTTTATAGTTTGGAGTTGAGCGATTAGCGAGGCGCTAGAAAATTTTAAATTTTTAGCCTCTGAAAACCCCCAAATTTTACTATCTGGCGACCATTTGGGGGGGGGCGGCGGCCGCCCTCCCCGCCCAACCAATATTCTTATTTTTCCCCCTGTCCGACCGTTTCGGGGGGGGGGCGTCCCTCCCTGGTTACGTCCCTGTCTCATACACATGGGTTTAGCTAAAGATTCAATCAATCAATGAAGTTTATTTTTAGCAAATTTTAAAAGAAAAAACACTAAACATAAAAAGTATAGTAAAATGTATGTGTATCACAATGAAATCATTTAAGATTATGAAAAAGAAAAAAATCACAAAAAAACAAAAAGTAAGATGTATATTTATAACAAAAAATAAAAAACAAATGAGTACTAGCAAAAAATAAGAAAAAATTAGAAGAAATAGTATTAAATTAAAGAAATAGATTAAAGTTTAAGGAGATACTGAAAGACAATAATATGAAAATGAGAAAAAACACATGTTTTTTGTTGTTTTGCGATCCAAAAGCAGCACAGTGTTTTGTGTATAACATAAAAAAAATATCTTTAGTTGCTAAAAAACGGTTCAGTAGGCCAACTTTTTTTAAACGGGGGGACAATAAAACGGGGGGGGGGGGGCAAACAGGGGGAAAAAGAGAAAAAAGGGAGACAAAAGATAAAAAAAGAAAGGAAAAGGGGGAAAATAGGTCTAAAATGGCTTAAATTACATTGAAATAGGCTAAAAACTGCAAAAATTTCGCAATGATGGCGTCATAATAAGTAAAAAATGGCGTCATAATTTTTGGGTACTTTTTCATTTTTCCGCGGGGGCAATAAAACGGGGGGGGCAAATCCTCCAATAAAGCGGGGAGGGGGATTTTCAAACATAGATGAACACGGTCAAAAAGTTAGGGGGGGGTGTTTACCCTGGGTAAATGAAATTTAAAAATCTAGGTAGGGGACCTAGGGGGGGGGGGGGGCCGAAGTAACCCCCCCTAGCTTTCTAGGGGGGTCGACACAGGGTGGAAGATTTTGAAACCTAGAGGGGGGTCAGGTGGGGTCTGGTGTCCAAAGCAAA
The DNA here is from genome assembly GCA_030248175.1 of Microlaimidae sp. YZB2_3. Taxonomy (NCBI): domain Eukaryota; kingdom Metazoa; phylum Nematoda; class Chromadorea; order Desmodorida; family Microlaimidae; species Microlaimidae sp. YZB2_3. The sequence continues at coordinate 6,476 of JASAMX010005842.1, forward strand.
ACAGTTTTAAACCATAATAACTTTAATAATTGTTCTTTTTATAGGATAATACTACATTTTATTGAATAAAAAGCGATATTTAGGTATCAAAAGGGTGTAAAAACATGAATTTGTGTTAAAAATTCACGTTTTTGGAAGGAAATTTAGTATAAAAAAAGTACTTAAAATTTTCTTGAGAGCGGAGGGGGGGTCAGATTTCAAAATCTAGAGGGGGGTCAGGGGTAAAAAATTCGAAAATTTGGGGGTAGGGGGGGCCCCTGGATTTTTTTCTAGGGGGGGGGGTCCAAAATTTTGAGGCTAGGGGGGGTGGACCCCACCCTACCCCCCCTTGTTCATCTATGTTTTCAAACCGTGCACAGGTCTGACTATATCATTAATATAAATCAAAAATAGTAATGGTCCTAGCACTGATTTTTGAGGAACAGAACTGGTAACTTTGTACGGCAAAGAAACAGACTTGTTTATAACCACTTTCAGCGTCCTGTCAGATAAAGACGCTTGAATCCAGTTTAGAAATTTTTCAGTAACTCCAAAATTTTAAAGTTTATATAGAAGTTTTTGATGGGAAACAGTGTCGAAGACTCTAGCAAAGTCCAAATAAATAACATCTATAGATTTCTTGTTTTTAAAGCTAAAGTCCACTAATAAAGTGTTTCTAATAATTACGCAACTGTTGAACTTAACTATGTTGTGACCTGGACAGTAATTTTTGAAAAAAGAAAAAAAGTAAATAGTATCCATTGTTTTACTGGAGAATGAGGTTAATGAGATTGGTATATGATTTTGTTTTCTATTTTTAAGTTTTTTTAATTGGGATAACTAATGCTATGAGTCAATCATTTGGTGGTTTTCCTGTTCGAAATGATTTGTTAAAAATTTTAGCTAAAGTCTCAGCAAGGACTTTTGCAAGGCGTTTTAAAAAGTAAGTAGGAATACAGTCAGGAGTTTTAAAGGAAGTAGGGCAGTAAGGGTGGTCAGAGAAAACAATCACCTAGTCATTTAGCTTAGATACAATTTTGTTTGACCGTTATAAATTTTTACTTCCTTTTAATTTACTCAACTAAAAACCGTAAATAAGTTATTTTGTTTAAATTTTGGTAGGTATTTGGTTTTTAACTGTTTAATCTCTTTTAATAAGACTTTATAACAATAGACTGAGGTGACAGCTAAAACTTTCTAAATTAGGTAGGTACTACCTTACTTTCAAATATTTTAAAATACTGCCAATAAACAAATCAATTAATCCCTGCAAATTAATCAATGCCATCCCTCCAAATTGATTACAGTAAATAAAAAGTTAATAAAAACTAACTTACCATTCAAATTGCGTTCGTTAAAACTTGCTTCCCCAAATCTTGCTTCTCTAACCTTGATGGCCCCATTAATTGATCCACGGATTAGTGTTGATCTATAAAATTAACCATAGATGAGCACGAAAAAGGGAGGCTTAACGTCACTCTTAAATTCAAAAAAATGTTCATAGCTAAAAAAGGAGGAGGGCGGTGTCAGTGTGGGGTCCATAGCATACATGGGCAAGTTGGTCCGGAGTGGGGGGTTAAAACCCAAATTAAGGGGGGTTAAAATCCGAGAAACGCAAAATACCCATATCGTTTTTTTTCTGGAGTGCATTTTACCCATATCGTTTTTCGATTTTGAAGGAAAAATAGGTCAAAAAGCCTTTTTTATAGCATTTTTGAGCTTTTTATTACTTAAAACATTCATTTTGACCTCAAAACTTAAGTTTGGGGGCAGTTAGAAGTCATTTTAAAGACAATTTTTTTTTCATTTTTCAAAAATTGGGGGGTTAACTTTTTCTCCCCCCCCCACTTCTGAGTGGGGGGGGTTAAAACCCCTTTTAAGGATTTTGGGGGTTAACCCCCCCCAACCGTAGATGAACAAGGGGGGTAGGGTGGGGTCCACCCCCTCTAGCCTCGAAATTTTGGCCCCCCTCCCTAGAAAAAAATCCAGGGGGCCCCCCTTCCCCCAAATTTTCGAATTTTTGACCCTTGACCCCCCTCTAGCTTTTGAAATCTGACTCCCTTCCCCTCTCGAGAAAATTTTAAGTACTTTTTTTATACTAAATTTCCTTCCAAAAACGTGAATTTTTAACACAAATTTATGTTTTAACACCCTTTTTATACCTAAATATCGCTTTTTATTCAATAAAATGTAGTATTATCCTATAAAAAGAACAATTATTAAAGTTATTATGGTTTAAAACTGTTTTGCTTTGGACACCAGACCCCACCTGACCCCCCTCTAGGTTTCAAAATCTTCCACCCTGGGTCGACCCCCCCTAGAAAGCTAGGGGGGGGGTTACTTCGACCCCCCCTAGGTCCCCCTCCTAGATTTTGAAATTTCATTTACCCAGGGTAAACACCCCCCCTAGCTTTTCGACCGTGTTCATCTATGTTTGAAAATCCCCCTCCCCGCTTTATTGGAGGATTTGCCCCCCCCCCGTTTTATTGCCCCCCGCGGAAAAATGAAAAAGTACCCAAAAATTATGACGCCCGGGGTGGTTACCCGGGGTAAATCGAATTTTGAATTCTAGGAGGGGGGTCCCAGAGGGGCCGGACCCCCTCCCCCCCCTCTAGCTTTTTAGGGGGGGTTGACCCGGGGTGCGAAATTTTGAAATCTAGAGGGGGGTCATGTGGGGCCCGGTGTCCAAAGCAAAACAGTTTTAAACATAGGTGGGCAGCCTCCCGGATTTTGGGGGGTATAAGGGGGGATCAATTTTTAGGGGGGGTGTCTGGCAAGACCCAGATTTTGAGGGGGGGTGTACCCAATATTTCCGCGCTGCCTTAAAATGGGCTTAAAACGCATAAAAAAACGTAAAACAAGCTTATAAATGCTTTAAAACTGTGTAAAATTAAAATAAAACCTTATTGCAACTTATAAATTTTATTTTTTAATTCTTTTAATTATAATGTGTTTATATATTCTTATAATTAAATTAGAAAGCATAGTTTTTTTTAATAATTACGTAATAATAGAATAGTAATTTTATTGTATACTTTTCCCGCCTTGCTTTCTATTATTGTCTTGATTATAAAGTCAAGTATCACAAACTTTTTAATCCATAATCTTATATTTAAATAAAGATTATATACATACATGGGCGTAGCCAGGAGCAGTGGCGTAGCCAGGATTTCATTTCGGGGGAAAAGTGTCATAGAAGCGGCGCGCAGCGCCGCCGCGTAGCGGCGCCAGCCGACGCGAAGCGTCGGCCGGGGGGTCTGGGGGTGTCCCCCCAGCCGCCGGAGGCGAAAATTTTTAGAAATATGTACTAAAACCTGCTTAAAAATCGTCCCCTGGTGATAGCGCAAACACACATTTTACTTTATTTTTTTACCTAATTTATATACAATTTTGTTTGATCTTCAAAATTAATATGGCGATGAGATAAAATTGTATATAACAAAACTATTTATTGCCTGATGTCTTTAAATTGTGCGTATGAATGTGGTTAAATTTATAGTACCCTAACAAAAATAGTACTGATAACATAGGTGTACTATATATAAATTTATTTTATTAAATAATAAATATATTTTTAAATATATTTTTATTGAATAATAGGAAAAAAATAATAATAATACATAATAATAAATAATACACTCCGCGCGAAGCGCGGAAAATTTTTTTAGTCCCTTTATAACGCTTAAAAATTTTTCTCTGGGAGGCAAATTTGGGGGGGGTGTCCCCGGGTACCCCAAATTAAGGGTGGGGGGGTGTCAGCAAAATCCGAAATTTTGGGGGGTATAACCCCCCCAACCCCCCCCCCTGCCCACCTATGGTTTTAAACCATAATAACTTTAAATTTGTCCCTTATGGGGGAAGTTGAAAAGCGTTTAAAAGGGGGAAGGAAAGAAATTGAGAAATAAAAACAACCCGGGAGGGTAAAAGGGGGAAATGGGGGCGGGGCAGTCCAGGGGGGGGCCCGGGGGGCCGGGGCGGGGGGCCCCGGAAAAACCGGGAAAGGGGGGGGGGGGGGGGCCCCCGGCCCCCCCCCGGGGGGGGGGGTTGGGGGGGTTAAACGCCCCCCCCCCCAACCTCTCCCTCTGTGCCCATGTATGGGACAGACGGATCCAGGTCAAAGGTGGGCAGGGGGATGGGGATTGTTCTGTTAGAACCCCCAAATTTTTACCTCCGCCAGCCCAAAAGAGGGGTTACAACCAGGGACGTAGCCAGAGTTTCATTTTGGGGGGGGCGGATTGTGGTACAAAAAAAAATTTCGGGGGGGGCTCTGCCCCCCCCCCCCGAAATTTTGGGGGGAGGGGGGGGGCGGAGCCCCCCTTAATTTTTGAAAACGTTAAAAAAGCAGGGATAAACGTAGATAAAGCTGTATAATACACTGTTTTTGGCCTAATAACCTATTATCTAATGTTTTTAACGGTAAAAACATGTTTTCTTAGTTAAAAATTACATAAGCACACATTGGCAGAGCCTGGATTTTACAAAAAAGGAATTTAGAGACGTTAGTTTCAGACCCCTTGGCTAAACCCACATTGTAAACCAAAGCACATAAGCAGCATCTCGGCTCCATGTTTTCTAGGGTACCTACCTATATGAAAAAATCCGAGCCAATGCTATAAGCGGCAGGAAAATTTAGGAGGGGAGAGGTACATAAATCAACCAATATGATTGTTTGTTTTGCTTTCTGTGTAGTACTTATTACTTATAAAAATTATTGTACTAACTTTGAAATAACATTAGCATCAGGCAACATAAATAACGAGGAGATATATATATGTATGTATACTATAGAAAGTGACCGCTGAGCGAAGCGAAGCGGAACAAATTTTTCTTTTTTGGGGGTCCATTGAAGTTTGGCGCCTCGCTAATCGCTCGGCGCTAGAAAATTTTGAATTTTTAGCCTCTGAAAACCCCCAAATTTTACTATCTGGCGACCATTTCCGCCCCCCCGCCCAACCACTATCCTTATTTTTCCTCCTGTCCGACCGTTTAGGGGCGGCGGCCGCCCCCCTGGCTACGCCCCTGGTTACAACCACCATATACCCCACCCTGGCTACGTCCTTGGGCACGGCAGGCCGATTTTCAGTTTGTTTAGTTCTGACTGGTCTAAACCTGTGCAAGTCACGTGGTATGCGCGGTCACAGCATGGACAGTTTCTCGAGGCTGTAGTT
>JASAMX010005843.1:0-25174 GCA_030248175.1 Microlaimidae sp. YZB2_3
GGAACTTGACTGTAAGCGAAGTGAAGTGAAAAGTTTTTTTGCTTTTTGGTGGTCAATTGTGGTACTAAAACTATTTTATAGTTTTGCGCCGAGCGATTAGCGAGGCGCTAGAAAATTGTGAATTTTTAGCCTCTGAAAACCCCCAAATTTTCAATCTGGCGACCATTTTGGGGGGAAGGGGCGGCTGCCCCCCGCCCAACCATTATCCTTATTTTTCTCCCGTCCGACCGTTTCGGGGGAGGGGGGCGACCGCCCCCCTCTGGTTAGTCCCTGGACCCCATGGAGTATTGTTACACATAGAAAAAATTTTGGAGGTCGCACTCCGCAACAAAACGAAAAAATCTTATTTTTCAAATACAAATTAATTTAAATTATCAATTGACACTTAAATCAACGCAAAACAATTCCATTTATTTTCGTACCTGGTTTACTGTACTATTACTATTAGAACGTATCAGAAATGTTTCTTAAACTAACACTTAAACAAAATTTCTTTCTTTTCCTAAATTAAAAAAAATTAAGATTTTTTGTAAAACCTTCCCTTCTCATCCGTAAAAAAATATGGGTTGGGGGTAGCCTTGCCTACGTGAATACGCCTTTAGCAAAAACGATAATCTTTTTTCTGGCAAAACTTAAGTCAAATAGGGCGCGAAGCCTAATTTAAATGGAGTAGAGTACCGCACCGATATTACTCCCATTCTTACTAATGGGTCGTCACATTAGCCCCGTTTTAATCTATAATAGATATATGTGCCTTGGTATTTGTATTAATAAATCTTTTTAAGGACCTCGCTGTTTCACGAATTTTTACGGTTGTGTCTTCAGAAACGCCCGAGCGATCAAAAAACTGCCGCCCAGTTACTTGATGTAAAGAAAATTTATTATTGTTTATTTTGTTGTTTAGTTTACTTTCTACCTGTAATATCTACCCCATAGTCTTAAAATTTTAACCTTCCCCTCTCCCGAATACTTTTTATCTTATTTATTTTTAAAAACACGTGAATTTTTAATGCAAATTCGTTTTTTTACACCTGAACTGAACACTAAATTTTATTAAGTGAAAAACAATAAATGGTTTAAAACTATTTAAAATATAATAACCTGCATTAACAATTACAGACAGTTAGTCGTTCAGTCGACAACTGGGTGCACGTGTAACCAACCAACCAACCAAGTATTTTGTTTTGGACCTGGCACCCGTTAACCAACACTTTTCAAGATTTCGAAATTTTTCACTCCAAGTCGACGCGACCTTTTCGAGCCTCCCCTAGGGCTCTCTCCTTAAATTCATAATACGATTTACCCCGTGTAAATCAATTTTTCTTACCTGCCGGTACCGTGCTCGCTTATGCTTGCAAACCAGGGGCAATTACGGAGTTACATTTTTATTTACAGAAATACCAACTCAAAAGTAATGATATATTAAAAGTACGATCCAGCAACATTGGTCGGCCGTCTCCAGGAAAATAAAAAAATATTTTAAAAACTTATAAACACTCTTTTTGTTACACGGCAACTGAGTTTTGGTTAGTGATTTGTATTTTATCCACGTATTTCCTATCCGAAAAGTTAAAATGAAAAAAAAAACTTTAAATAAAGTCGTGTATAAAATATAAATCTCATATTGTTACTTCATTATAAATCTCAAGATTTATTAGATTTACGACTTTTTAAATACATAAATTTTTTTTCAAATTTAAATAATTTGTTTTTGGTCGTATTGCGTCGTGATTTGTTTTTGACGAGAATTATGCTAAATTTATGTAGAAAAAAAAACATTTTATCAATGTTTCTGTTTCAACGTTCGGCTTCCCCAACGTTTTTTGAGAATTTATAATCTCAAATTGAAATTGGTTTAGCATCCGTTTGTAAAAGGGCAGTCCAGTTCTAAAGCGATAATGGATTTGTTGTGCGAAGTGTCCGGTGACGTTATCGAAGAAATGGTGGAAGATGACGAAAATTTAAAATTTATGGTAAATCGTGCTTGTGCACTGCTTTATTTATTATTATTTTCACAAATTTATATATCCCACAAAAGTTATTAATCAGGATTAAAGAAAGACAATGAAGATTATCATTCACCTAATATTTTACTGACTTAAATATATTTTTTATATCGCATAAAGCAGGATACACAAGGTTGATGTGATGATGTTACTCAGCACTAAGTGCGCAACCAAATACTACATATAACAATTTTAACAAACAATATTATCACAATGCAGTGTGTCCCAGCCGGGAATCGATCCGGAGCCCTTCAGTATGCAAGACGCATCTGCCACTGTGCCACAGTCCCGACCATGGGCGTAGCCAGGGGGTCTAGGGGGTCTAGCTAGACCCCCCTTGTCGGGTCAGCAAAGGGAAAAATTTAGGGTTAGACCCCCCTTTTGGGTTGCCAAGGATAAAAATTTGGGGGTATAGAACGGCCATTTTTTAAAAATTTTCTCGCGCTTCGCTCCGCTCAGCGCTCGATTGATTATATAGTCTCCACTTCCTAATTTGTGTTACTTTGTTTTGTAATTAATCTTGGTATGACCACGCTGGACCCACCCAATTCTTAATGTTTTAATTGGTGTCCACTTCCAAATTTGTGTTACTTTGTTTTGTAATCTTAATACCACCACGCTAGACCCCCCTTTAGATTGTTATATAGTGGTATTAAAAATTTAAAGGTTAGGAGAAGTAATTTTAAAAACATTTTTTCGCATTTTGCATTGCTCAGCTGTAATTCAATGTACTCATTTTTATGTTTTTAGGTTTTTACTTTTAGGTTTTTAATGTGTTTGAAATCGAAAATTTTAAGATATCAAATTGTTTGTAAAAATTTTTTTCTTTGTTTTATGGACTTATTTTTATTGAATAATAGGAAAATAATGAAGTATGTGACATAAACAAGGCAATAAACACTCCACGCGAAGCGCGGAAAATTTTTTTAGCCCTTTTATAACCTTTGGAATTTGGACCCCCTGGACCCCCCTTTCAGAAATTTTGTTCAGGGTTGGACGGACCCCCCCCCCTCCTTCCGAAATCCTGGCTACGCCCATGGCTCCGACCTATTTTGTTTGTTTTTGGTGTTTTTTAAATTGACGATTTTAGTTTGCAGATTGCCTGGGTTTTGTGATATTTTATTGTTTTCCATAACTATGATTCATAATTTTGGTCAAGTATCGTTTAATTGAAAGAAGTAAATAGCTTAGCAATTTTTATTGAAGTGGTGACTGAGCAGCAGCTGCGCAAAGCTAGCAGACTGAGCAGCTGCGTTTACTGTTGTTTTTACTATAAGTTTCAGCTAATGCAACAACAACTATTGTTTTTATACTAAAAAGTACATCATAGTTAATTATTAATTTACATATTAATTTATTAGTTATACTAATTAATCACCCGTATTTTAGAAGAGGCATGACAGTTTTGGAAGCGAAGACACTCTGGACGAAGGCAACAATGTTTCAGATCCATCTTCTATTCCCCCATCCGCGTCTTCTAGATCTTCCGGAATACTAATCGACGAGGACGGTGGGGAAACTACGGACGATGAAGATCCCCCGCCCACACCCAAGACCGCCCTCTTTCCGCCCACCCCTGATCCAGAGCGAACTCCCGTCCAAACCAGGATGAACACAATCGCAGACTTGCGTCTGAACGCCCCAGAGGAATCCTGGACAGAAACCGCGCCAAGTTTAAATTCGCCGGAGAAAAACGGATCCTCGCCAACGGGATTTAAAGACGCCAACGATAATGAGAAACGCGTTTCGGGGTCGTCGGCGGATTTCGGCGGGGACGGACAGGGAAAGAAAAGGCGGAAACCGCCAGCCCCCGCGCTACCATTGTCGGGCGCGCGGACTTCGCCGGACGGGGAGTCGTCCGGAGACCGGGAAATAACCGCCCAGGAGATTGGGGACGTCTCGGAAAGCGCGGAGCGCAAAGCGTCGCCCGGAGAACCGAAGACGGACCTTCCAGGATCTGTAGATAGCGACCCGCGCCCGGTGCAGCCCGTGACCGCCCCGTCCGATACGAGGCCGCAGCAAACGGCGGCAGTTCCGACCACGGGGAGACGGGAGTCCAACCGATCTGTGATTTTGGAAGTGGGACGGGAGGAGGAGGACGACACAGCAACGGCAATGGCGGTGAACGAAATACTGGACAATCTATACGACGATCTCGTTATCGAGGAAAATAAAAACAAGCACAAAACAAGTATCAGAAATTAATTTAAAAACCCGTGGGAGAAATTGCCTTCTTTCTTATTAATTAGTTAAATAACAATCGTAGCATGTTTTTTAGCGAGGGTGTGCTCTAAGCTAGATTATATCTCAAGAGAAACCGATTTTCTTAGCAGTAAAGTTAAGTAGTTGTATTATTATTTGCTTTACTTTTTTTTTAAAATCCAATATGGAATGAACAATACCTGGCTCACGACGTTTATCAGTATGTTAACTTTAAAATAAAAAATAATAATTTAAAAGTCTATTGCAGTCTTGACATTAATGGTTACAAGCATACATGGGCACGGGGGGGTTGGGGGGTTAACCCCCCAAATTTTGAAAAGTGTGGTTTAACCCCCTCCAAATTCTGAAAAGGGGGGTTTAACCCCCCCACTCAGAAGTGGGGGGAAAGGTTAAACCCCCCAATTTTGTAAAAATGAAGAAAAAATTGTCTTTCAAATGACTTCTAACTTCCTCCAATCTTAAGTTTTAAGGTCAAAATGAATGTTTTAAACACTAAAAAGCTCAAAAATGCAATAAAAATAGCTTTTTTACCTGAAATTAGCGAATTTTTTACCAATTTTTTGTTGAAATCGAAAAACGATATGGGTAAAATGCACTGCAGAAAAGAAACGATATGGGTATTTTGCCTTTCTCGGATTTTTACCCCCCTAACTTCAGTTTCACCCCCCACTCCAGACCAACTTGCTTATGTACCCTTACCACTCACCGAAAAAAAGGAGAAAAAAAGAGAAAAAAAAAAGAAGGGAAAAGGGACAAAAAAGGTAAAAATAGGTCTAAAATGCCTTAAAATACATTGAAATAGGCTAAAACCTGCAAAAAAATTCGCGATGATGGTGTCATCATAGGTCAAAAATGGCGTCTTAATTTTCATGTAATATTTTCTTGAAAAATGAGTGGATACTTTACCACCTAGTTATTTTCACCCTGATAGAATTCATCTTTAGCACTAAAGATTAAATGTACATTTTATGCATGTTGTTAGAATTAAAGGCATTTTTGTTCAGGCTTTCACTTATGCTGAAATAAAAAAAGAGGATTATCATCTGTTTTATTAAATTATCCCATTTTTTAAATCTTAATTTTTTTCACGACTGAATTTTGATACATTTTTAAGCGGTTGCTGCACAAAATTGGTGAAGACCAGAAAAAAATAAAAACATTTTTAGAACCACCAGACTCTCTGCAATCTAACAAATATTAATTCATATTCGTTAAAGCACTGTTAAAAAAATTTTCTTAACAGCATAAAATGTACCTTGAAAAAAAGATGATTTTTTGGCTATAAAATCCCATTTATTTTCTTAAAGGGTAGTTTAATCACTTTTAAAGCCCAAAATTAAGATCGCAAAGTCAGAATTTACATAGAAAAATGTTTTTTATTTATTTTTGTTTGGTGGGAAAATCATACATGGATTTTTTGGTACACGTTTAGTACTTGTACCTACTCGCGCTGATATGAAACATGTCAAAGAAAAAATATGACATTTTGGTATTTTCTCCAAACGAGTTTTAAAGGTGCCAAGCTTATGAGTTCCATGTCTGAAAAGGGTGTGTGTGTGTGTGTGTGTGTGTGTGTGTGTGTGTGTGTGTGTGTGTGTGTGTGTGTGTGTGTGTGTGTGTGTGTGTGTGTGTGTGTGTGTGTGTGTGTGTGTGTGTGTGTGTGTGTGTGTGTGTGTGTGTGTGTGTGTGTGTGTATGTGCGTGCGTGCGTGTGTACGTACGTGCTTGCGTCTGCCCGTGACTGCATGCGTGCGTGTGCGTGCACAAACGTACGTGTGTGCGCGCTGCGTGCGATCGTACGTGCTGCGTACATGCTACATGCGTGTATGTGTGTGCGTACGTGCATGCGTGCGCGTGTAAACAATAAATGGTTTTTGCTTTCGTTTTTTGTTTTATTTTTTTAAATTAAAAAAGGAAAAATAAAAATAAACAATTAAGAATACAGGAATGTAGAAATTTAAAACTATATAAATAAACATATAGAAGTATAAAAGTATAAAAATTAAAAATAATAAAGCTATAAAAATATATAAGTTAAGGCTGGTTAAGTTAAAACCGTAATATTGCATATTTTCTTAAGAGGAGCAACAAATATACACGAAGTTTGGTGGAAAAAAAAGATTGAGAAAACAAAGATCATTAAGAAGTTAATTTTTGTCTCCAGACCTTTTATTAACAATTCTTACTATAATAACCATTGTTGCATTAGTTAATATTTATTTAGCTCTAAAAAATTTAAAAGCAAGAGGTGATCCAGACTTTTTCAATGTTGCACCGGCAAAGTTTTGGCTGCTGTGTAATGATGGAAAAACCCGAAAAATATTTAGTGAAGATAGCATAAAAACCTGCAATATTGGCAAAATGCCCGATAAATGGATGGTAATGGTTCATATAAAATTTGTTAAATCAATAGCACAAATAAAATAAGATACAATTTTATTTGTTCACAATATCAGTTTGCAATACAATCATTTGTAAATATATTGGTTTGTTTGCCTTAATCATTTTATCTTAGTTTTTAGGCAATCATGATTTCAAACAAAATTAAATTAAATAAAGACTTAATTTTGTTTATTTAAAATCTTCGATCTTACTATAATATTATTATGTAATTAAAAAAAATCTATTAAAAAAACTATTAAAAATATCTATTAAAAAAACAAATTTTTTAAAGGTTTCAAGAAACAACGCTGACCACAAGCAACTACTTAGATGGCAAGATTTTTGGATCTTAGGATCTAACCGAGCACGAAAATACTCTAACTGGTTTCATACTTATGTGAATATTTTACCCGGAAGGACGGATCATCTTCTTGACCTCATATTCACGTATGCATTTTATTTAAATCGAAAACAACAAAAAATGTATTGCATGTTTTATTTTCAAAATGTTGATAAAAATAATAAGGTTAATAACATTACCCACTAGGTCTAAATAGACAAAGTACAAAAAAATTCTAATAAGATAAAAGATAAGATGATATTTATTTTGCAATAAGCCTGAACCTACTGGGCATTATTAAGAAATGCGCCTCTAATAAACAAGTAAACACCATGTTAGTATTGTTTAATCGAGTAGTATAAAGTTTATTTACCAGTGGTTGTCTTCTTGCGGACGCTTAATTAACCTAAATTTAATTTTTCATTTATTTACGTGCTTTTTTGAAAACAGCCTTTTAAAAGATTCCAAAGTATTTTGAATCATTTAAGGTTAACCACCACGGTCCAAACATAAACAATATCCAAACATTTTTTTATTCTTTCAATTTTTTTTTAATTTTCGATCTTTGATCTTTTCATTTTATTTTTATTAAGCAACCGAACACCAGCAAAAAACATTAATTTGCCAAAAACATAATTAGACAAAAAACATCTTTAGAATCCTTTCACTACCCTGAATTATCTTTTTTACAGCCTAAATAATTCCGCTGCCGTATTTATTGGTTAACTGCAACCATATAGCTAAAGTACGATATTGTGATTGTTGCAAAAAGCTTTGATTGTATTTTTTATTCCAAAATAACTTCCTGAACTCTACCTTGTTTTTCTTACAAGAATACACTACCTTTTTCCCACTTTGTGTAAATACTCTATTACACAGAAAAATTAAATATGTATGTCAATTTTCGAGTGAATATGGACTAGTTTTGAAATATAGTTTTTTTACTATAGTCATAAGGAGAGTACAAAAATTTTTAAAAAAAATTAAAAACCGTAGTTTTCTTAATTATTTAGTTTAAACTTGTATTTAACAAAAATTGCTACGAGAGAATACAGCTGTATGTCAATTTGTGCAACAAATATTAATTTGTGCTAAATCATTTTCGGTTTTATTATTAAACATTAAAATAGTAGATATCATCACTTAAATAGTATTTTCGTAAAAAATGGTATCGAATTAGCAAAACTGAAGTTGATATTTGCCCTTTGAAACTGATTTTAACACTACATAGATTTTAATAATGTTCTGGCTGTAAATATATTTAAAATTTAAAAATTAATTTTAAAACATCTATTCCATAGTTTGTTAGCAAAAAAATAAAATAAAAGCATTTTTTGTAAATAAAACATCAGTAAAATGCGTGAGTAGCTACATATCTATGAAGCGGTAATATTGGAAACAGTAAAATATATACTTGTCGCTTGCTGTTTCTCAATTTTAATCCTACATAAAATTAAACTGGTTGTCATTGTACATTTTGCTTACACCAAAAAGCCCTTATTGAGAATTAGTTTATAAGGAAACTTTTACTGCAGCAAATAAACATTTATAAAAACAAGAAAAGTTTTGACACAACAAAAACCACATTTATGTTGTAGTAGAACAGATTGCAGAAATACTTTTTTTTAATTTTTACATCTTTCAGTTATACTGCACGTTTCTATCTATATTATATTTTGTGTTTAAATACAGTATACGTATGTTTAAGATACCTTGGTATACCTATATGTTTTTTTAGAAAGTCTATTTTACGAAGTAAACTAGTTTGAACTTTAATACTTTTATTATTTTTTATTTTAGATTTTCTTTTGTTTTTTATTTTAAAAATATTTTTGTATGTTTACATACACTTTGGTATTTTATATACATTGTACTTATTTTAGAAATACTTATTGTTTTTAAAATTTATAGAAACAGCACCAGGGCCTTTCAGAGGTTTCCAACGGGAAAAATTTCAGAAGAATATTTTCATGATATTGCATATGGTGACTGGAAAAGTCCATTCCAGTGCACTTCTGCTGCTGTAGATTTTGGTGCTAACTTTTATTTGCTGACAATTGTCAGCTCACTGACTTTAATCAGCTTGTTTTTGGCCCGGTAGTAGAAAACCGCTTAATATATTAATATATTATTTAATCTTTTGTGTGTTCCCTGTGAATATGATACATTATAAATGCTAATATGTTTGATGTGTGTTTTAGTTTACTGTGTTTTTAAACACTGCCGATGCTAAAATTTATGGAATATAAAACCGTGGTTTTTAAAACAAATACCGTGTTTTACTTGTTTTTTTATATTTTTATCTATAGGGAAATAAAATCTAGCTGACCGAGATATTTGCAGTAATGAATCGATCATTTAACAACAAAAACATTCAAAATTTTTTACTAAAGCGGGTTAATAACAAAGATTCAAAACTTTATTTTAATAATTATTTATTAAATTACCTAATTTGGAACCTAAATGCAAATTTTTTAAGGGCTAAAGTTGGTTAATTTATGTATATTTTGTGAAAAGGTGGAAGTAAAAAAATTCTGCGTTCTTATTTGTTTTTAAAAAAAAACGTCATTACCGCACAATTTTAGTTGGTCTCTGATGTCCGCATTCTAATTTTCAGCGTCAGCCAGATATAATTTAACCATAATATTTGCGTTTTAGCTACGCCTGCATTAATTTGTACTACAAAATATAAAGTTTGTTCTGTACAAACATATTGCAATAATAAAAAAAATAAATGATTATTTCAACTTACATATAGAAAAACCAACATTCGTTCTACCACATATTTTTCTGCAGACTTTAAAAAAAATTTTCCAGTTATATGCGGTCTTACAAAGGTTTGGAAGGTGCAGTCACAACTATTAATTTAATTTCCATTTTTTTAAAAGTCAAAATTTTTTATTTGTCTAATTGTCCGTGCTCGTTAATTGACACTGTTTTTTTACGCTTTTACCATAGGGCTTTTAAAAATTTGTATATGATGCTGAAGAAAAAAAGCAGAATATAAATTGATACAAATTCTCAAAGGAAATACATAAAAACGCACAAATTTTTAGAGAAAACTAATTATAAAAGGGATCATACAAAAGGTAAAAAATAAAAATAAAAACTGCAAAATTAAAGCATTATAAAACTAAATAATAAAATGTAAATCCACCAATAAAATTTATCTATCTTTATAAATTACCCAAACCTGCATTGTGCACATTTTATATTTTTTTAGAGTGCTTCTATATTATGCACATTTTATATTTTTATTAGGAGTGTTTTTACGTTGTACACATTTCATTTATATTTTACACGGGGCACATTTAATATTTAAGATGATTTTGGACTATGCACCATGCACATTTTATGTTTATTTCAATATGCTTTTATACTGTGCACCTTTCAATTGTTAAGGTATTAGTTAAGAAATTTTACATTGTGCACAGTTTACCCAAACCTGCATTGTGCACATTTTATATTTTTAGAGTGCTTCTATATTATGCACATTTTATATTTTTATTAGGAGTGTTTTTACGTTGTACACATTTCATTTATATTTTACACGGCGCACATTTAATATTTAAGATGATTTTGGACTATGCACCCTGCACATTTTATGTTTATTTCAATATGCTCTTACAGTGTGCACATTTTAATTGTTAAGGTATTAATTAATAATTTTTATATTATGCGCATTTTACCCAAACCTGCATTGTGCACATTTTATATTTTTTAGAATGCTTCTATATTATGCATAGGGCCTGACCGGATATCCGGTCCAGTCCGGCCAAGGCCGGATATCTGGCCATTTTCGGTCCAGTCTGGGCCGGACTTTTTTGCCAGACTTTTTCTTTTTTGAATGGTTTTACATATTATTTGGTATAAATATGTTTTATCTTATTTTAAATTCTTTTTTTATATTTTATTACAGCTTCGTTGATTTTATTAATTGTTTTGGTGATTATAAGCTTAAATCTTCTGTTTTTATGCTTTTAACTTTTATTTAAGATCCTCACTTATGCTTTTTATCACAACCTGGTGACTCTTTGTATCACAAATATCACACATGTATGTATTCTGTCTTTCAGAATCTTTAGATGCTTCCTACTTACTTGATTTATTCAGTTTGGATGGCAGTTTCTTTCATTAAATATGTCACTTGTACTTACTATAATATTATCTAACTAGGTATTCTTTTCTTATATTCTTTTTTACTCTTATCCTCTCGGTGTAACCTATAATACTCCCCATCAATATGCAAATTTGTTTTTCCTGGCTTTGCTTTATGATAATTAGTGTTTATAATCTGTGTTTTATTATTCTTGTTGTGCTAATCTATTTCTTCATTGTGTTGGCGCGTTTATGGTTTTTGTCTTTAAAGGTTGTTGAATACATACATAAATTTTAATTGTAGTTAAAGGCAAGAAAGAAAGATGAGTGTAATGGGAATGGTTTGGAAACATTTCAAGGTGAAGCCTGAGGATGAGACAAAGGCCATTTGTCAATTGTGTCTGCCCAAGTTCACAGAATACAAAAGAGGGAATTATCCAAAATCTTATAGTACCAATCCATTATGGCGTCATCTTTAAACCTCCCATCCCAGGGAATACAAGAAGTACATTTTGGAAGATTTGGAGGAACCTGCAACTAAAAAGCAAATGAAAATATCTGATATCTTCCAGAGGCAGACTCCATCTCCAGAAAATGCTCCCATAACTTATTTAGATGCCAAAAAGTATCTGTCAGCACCTTGCGCCTCTGTGGCAAGTGAGAGATCTTTTAAAGTGGCTCAATTGATTTCAGAAGGTGACAGAGCATCCTGAAAGCCAGAAAATGTGGAAAAACTAGTATTTTTGAAATACAACTGAAAATCTCTGAATTACAAAGTTTGAATATTAGTTGTCTTCAAGACTGAATATGTTTTTATTGGCTTCTGTTTCATTGATTATTATGAGCTTTTGTTCTTTCAGTATTGCTATTTTGTTTTGTTGGCATATTGTATTGTTTCCAATATTTTGCCTTGATTTTAGTAAATTTTTAATTAGCTATTTTGGTTAAAGTTTTGTTTATAGATTTGAAACCGCTTCAAAATGATATATTATAAATTATATCCACATATATGTATCAAATATATACATATCAAATTATTACTATGATCCGGTCGGCCCGGTCCGGGCCAGGCCAGACTTTTTGAAAGTCCGGTCCGGTCCGGCTGGACCAAAAAAAACCGGTCCGGTCGGGTCCTAATTATGCACATTTTATATTTTTATTAGGAGTGCTTTTACGTTGTACACATTTGAATTATATTTTACACGGTGCACATTTAATATTTAAGATGATTTTGGACTATGCACCATGCACATTTTATGTTTATTTCAATATGCTTTTACAGTGTGAACATTTTAATTGTTAAGGTATTAATTAATAATTTTTACATTATGCACATTTTACCCAAATCTGCATTGTGCACATTTTATACTTTTTTGGAGTGCTTCTATACTATGCACATTTTATACTCTTATTAGGAGTGCTTTTACATTGTACACATTTCAATTATATTTTACATGACTATACACCATGCACATCTCAAAACCACCTCAAAACACGTTTTCGGGGGTTTTCGTAGGTCCTGATTACGAATCGGACCTCCGTTTTTTGAGTTGACCTCCGGGGGAACGCTAGGGGGTGCAACCCCCCTTCCCCCTTGGGGGGCATTCTGACTATACACCAGTTTTACCTCAAAACCACCTTAAAACACGTACTCGAGGTTTTTTGTAGGTCCTGATTACAAATCCGACCTCCATTTTTTGATTTGACCCCCGGGGGGCGCTAGGGGGTATAACATTATTAAGCCAGGGGGAGATTCATCAAATATTGTTCAAATAATCTTCGATTTTTTTTATTCTGTGCACCATTATTAAAAGTGGTAAATTCTTTAAAAATCGTTAAAATAAGTTTCGATTTTTTTTCTGTGCACCATTATTACAAGGAGAAGGGGAATTCTTTAGATTTTCAATAATTTAATCCTATATTTTGATGTGTTTAAAACTAGATTTTTGGAAGGCTAAGAACACGGGGATTTTTTTTATCGATTGCGCACGCGCGTTAAAAATGAGCAAACAAAACGCAATACTTTTTTAGGCAAATTTTCTGTACATAACAAAATAATAATTTACAATATTTGACCGAAATTAAACAACCGATTTAAAAAAAACTAATCACGTTCTCAATTATATTATTATTTTATTGGTTTTCCAAAATAATCTTAATTTTTTTTGATTGTTTAAAACTAGATTTTTTGAAAGCTAAGAACACAAGGGTTTTTAATCGATTGCGCGTAAAAATGAATAAACAAAACGCGATACTTTTTTTAGGCAAAATTTCTGTTTGTACAAAATAGTTTACAATATTTGACCAAAATTAAATACAAGTTCAAATAACTTCGAGCAAAAAACCTTTTTTAACAAAAAAAATATTTATAAACATATGCAATAATAAAGTTTTTTTAAAGAAAAATCACATACATAGCAAATTAAACGCTGGTTTAGGCTTAAGCAATAATACTAAAAATACACAAATTGATGTTTTATTTTAATAAACTCAATAAATTATTTATTTTAAAATTAAAAAAAACATGTTTTAAGCATAGAATTGTCATAATATTTTAAATTTTGTTTTCAAAATCTTATTATGGCAAATTAATCTTTAATTTGTTTTTAAAATCAGCATGCTTTTTTAAATTTTGTAAGCAGTAATTTTTATATTACCTGTCTGTGCTCTGCTGCTGTTTTATAGCGTATAAAATGTAATCTTACATTACACATTTTATGAGAATAATAATAATAATAGATTTTGATGGTGACAAACTATTAAAAACTAATCACGTTCTCAATTATATTATTATTTTATTGGTTTTCCAAAATAATCTTAATTTTTTTTTGATCTGTTTAAAACTAAATTTTTTGAAAGCTAAGAACACAAGGATTTTTTTAATCGATTGCGCGTAAAAAATGACTAAACAAAACGCGATACTTTTTTTAGGCAAATTTTCTGTACGTAACAAAATAATTTACAATATTTGACCAAAATTAAATACAAGTTCAAATAACTTTGAGCAAAAAACCTTTTTTAACAAAAAATATTTATAAACATATGCAATAATAAAGTTTTTTTAAAAAAAAATCACATACATAGCAAATTTTTTTATTACCTGTCTGTGCTCTGCTGCTGTTTTATAGCGTATAAAATGTAATTTTACATTACACAATTTATGAGAATAATAAATAATAATAATAATGGATTTTGATGGTTGATTTTGATAGTTGATAATAATACTAAAAATACACAAATTGATGTTTTATTTTAATAAACTCAATAAATTATTTATTTTAAAATTAAAAAAAAACATGTTTTAAGCATGGAATTGTCATAATATTTTAAATTTTGTTTTCAAAATCTTATTTTTTTAACTGTATTGGATGCAGATTCAATAGTTTAAATTAAGAAATTGTCTTGATTTTTTTTTAATTTGTGTAAAACTGGTAAAGAGATTTCCGGAAGGCTAAGAACATTATTAGGAATTTTTTAGTGGATTGCACACATGCGTAAAAAAAGAGTAATCAAAAAGGAGATTTTTCTTGAATTGTAAAAGCAAAGCTGTTATTCAAAAAATTACCATATAAAAGATCATAAGTACTTTTTTGACTGCTTTTAAATTATTTTGATTTAATTTGATGAACAAAGCCTTGATCGCCAAAAACTTAAATTTAAATAGTTTAATTTCCACCAGTAAATAAATAAATTGGAGAGAGACAGGACAGCCCCCCATTTTAAAAAAGTTGCCCCCCCCCCCCGTTTTAGAAATGCCCCCCCCAAATAAAACCTCGGGGGGGGGGGGCAGTGCACAGCTCTGGTGGATTGCACACGTGCGTAATAAAAGACTAATAAAAAACGTGATGTTTTTTTAAATTATAAAAGCAAAGTTCTTATTCAATAAATTACCCTAAAAGATCGTAAAGTACTTTTTGACTGCTTTTATATTATTATTTCTACTTAATTTGATAAAACAAAGCCTTGATCTCCAGAAATTTATAAATTTAAATAGTTTAATTTCGACCAGAAAATAAAATGAATGAGAGCGTGACACGACGATCCTGCGACACAACGGTCCTACAACACAACAGTCTCAGAAATGAAAGGGGGTACTAAAGGACGGTCCGGAAAGAATGCGTGAGTAGTGCTACTGTTGCAACGTTGAGAAAAACAATATTTTTACAACATTAAAAAGCGTGTAAACAAATTAAAATAGACCAAATAAAATACACAAAAGATTTTAAACATTTACCATCTTAAGTTAAAGATAATTTGGAATACAGTTTTAAGCATTTTTTGTACTCTTTAAAGTTGATTTTTCGTTTTGATTTAAAATTTTAAAATTGGTTTAATCCTTTTTAAATAAGTCAAATTTTTTTCCAATTAATGAACTTACTTTAATTATGTTTTAATGCAATAAAAAATTGCTAACATTCAACAGAATAAGTTAAGTTATACACGCCTTTAAAACTACGAATTTACTTATATTTTGTAAAATAATATAATTTTACTTACAGTTAACCAATCGTGCAGTTTAAACGATTTAATAAATTATTAAATTTGTTTGCTTTATGTTTCAAAACGTTACCGGTACTATTATTATTGTGGATATTAATTTTATATACCGGACATCGATATATAAAACTAGAAAGGAGAGGGCCCGTAGGGCCCTCGCCTTTCTAGTTAATATAAAAGGTTAGTCCCTTCGCGCAAATTTTTTCACCATTTCGCGCGTTTTTGTGATAAACGAAAAAATACAACTAAAATTTCTTGTTTACATGTATATAACTTTTTGTTTAGGATTTTTTTACTTTTACATAAAACTATTAATCAAATGTTGCACAACGAAAAAAACAGTTTGAAACTATAAAAAAAACCCGTGCTATTCATAAAACTTTTGGACCCGGTCCAAAGTAGACTGGGTCCACTTTTTACGCAAAGCGGTCTGCACCGTTTTGCTGGGTCCAAAATTTTTATGAATAGCACGGAACTACAATCAGTATAACAATCACTGTCATATGATGTGTCATTGGCGTCTTTTTGTTTCTGTTTTGTTCAATGAACTACATCAGTGCAAATACTCAAACTTAGTCTAGGAGATTAAAAGGAGCGAAACGTATTTTTTAATTAAAATTACATTATTTTTGGTTAATTTTAGCACATCATGTGAACCATTTATTTATTAATTTATAATTTTTGTAGGCTGTTTTCATGGTATTTTTACTCTAATTTTTTCATGTGTGTTGATCTTGGGTTTTTTCGGTTTCCCTCATAGTTTTTGTTTTTGTTTTTCTTATTAAACAGTTTTTGTCGCAATTTCGATGATAAATATACTTGAAAATTCTTAAAAAGGAGCCAGGAAAAAGGCCAATTTTACGACGGGTATATTTTCAGACAGAAACTTGCATGGAACATATTTTCTATCTAAATAAGTTCAAAGTTTTATTGGTTTTTTATTTAGTTTTTTGAAACAATGTGGTTTATGGTTTCATTGTTGAAACAAGAATATATACCACAAGAGAATGTCTGTCTGTCCACTAAATTTTTGACCAACATATTTCAAGAAAAGTTGCACATGCGCGACTTAGTACGACTTTTCTAGCAAAATTTTGCCATTTTCGATTTTTTGTTACTTTTCACACGCCGCAATTTTAACGCAGTGTTAGTTTTCTTGCAGTAAATTTTGCAAATTTTTTTCACACAAAGCTACTTTTTTGGTCTGCGTTTATACATGTAACCTGCTTTTCTCAAAAATTTTGTTCAGAAATTTAGTGTACAGTTGGACATTCTCTTATGTTATATATTCTTGCTAGTAATAAGACTAATAAGGTTAATTTTGACATTTAGTCATTATTTTTTGCAAATGATATGTTTGTGGCATCCTGGCGCAAACCCAAAAACAAACAACAGGTTTTGAATAGTCAAAAACAAATATTAATGTTTTTGTGCGCACATTAAAATAATTTAAGGCAAGCAAAAAATGATAAGCTGAAAACCTTTTCTGTGGTATTAAGTTTCATTGATGATTTTTGTTATAAAGGAAAATGTTTTAATATTGATTTATATTTACGCCTTTTAAAAACCTTTTATCAAAATTATAAATAAAATAAAACAAAAAACTGAATTGTGTTTCACTTTATGCTAAACCTGAGACTTCCTGTAGTATTAACAGATTAAAAAAACATAACTCTTTAAAATTGCTTTATATTTTTTAAAATAATTAGCGGCATCTGTACATTCTCTTTGCACTGAAACTTATAATCAGTTTTAGATATAGCATATACTTACATCGTCCACTGCGCTGAATTTCTGCAGTTTTTTAAACAAAAGTCGAAACCCACTGGGGTGTTTAATAATGACACTGATTATGTATGTTGATTTTAAAAAAAATGTGGGTTTTAAAACCTTTAATCGAGATTTGTATGTGACAATAGAAAACTAAATAGAACGGCAATTAATGTTAATATGAGCAGGTTATTTCTCGTCGACGTCGCCGCCAAAAAATGCAGAAACGTCAAGAATTATTACACCGAAGGAAGATTAGGGTAACTGACTTAATTTCGGCCACCTTTTTTTATTTTTTTGAATAAGTTTTTTCTGGCTTTTTCAATCAAGCCAAAATTTGGCCTAAAAATCAAACAATAGCTATATTTGATATTTCAGGAAAAAATTTTAATATTTCTGTTACACTTAAAAATCAGTGAAGGTTTAAACTTTTTTTTTAAAGTGGCCGAAGTTAAGGCGTGTGCCATTTATTTCAGCCACCTACAAAAAACTGGCCATAACTATTGCTTAAAGGAACAATAAAAATTTCTAAAGGTTGCAAATTTACCCTTAGGTATTGTTCTTGTTACATATAACTTAATTTTTCCCGTTCGCAAACTTTAATAGTTATTAGCAAGACTTTAAATAATTATGTCAAAACCTTAAAAAACAAGTTTTAATAATTTGTATTTTTTGTTCAATTTTTATTTTTGGCTTAAAAACGTCAAAACAAAGTCAAACGAGCAAAAAAAATTCTTTATAAATACGGTGGTACAATGATATTAAAAAACAGCAAAAAACGGCGGGTTTTTTCACCTAAATTTTTAGGTGGCCGAAATTAACGGAATCTTAAAATGTGCAGTTAGTTAATTGCATCGCAAAATGATCTTGAAGAAAATATCAAAACATGAAAATTAACAACTTTGAGCCTTAAATAGAAGATATTTTGAGGTTATATATTGCTTCGTTCTAAATTTTATGCAGTTTAAACACAAAGCAAAAATTAAGAAAATCACAAAAAATTCATTTTTTGTATGAATAAAAATGATGTAGAATAACAAAAATAAAAAACTTTTGCAAAAACACTTTATTCAACATTAATCCAGTTACTTTTGTGCTAGTTCTTTTGTGTTTAAAAAATAAGCCAATTTTCTAACACCCTAAATTGGTGGCCGAAATTAAGGCGTGGCCGAAATTAAGTCAGTTACCCTACTGGACATGAAGTTTTAACAAGGGGACCCAATAAGCCAGAGTTAAGAGTTTAATTGGGCGAAACATATAATTTATACTTAAATTTATGTTAATAATTTATTTTATTACATGTTTCATTTATTTTTGTATTAAAACTTACCTTTTATAAGCATTTTTTAAAGTTGTTTATTTTAAAAAAGTATGGGTTTGTTTAAGTGTTCCTTTTTATCACGCCCGTTTTTCACCATTCCTTTGATTTTTAGGCTCTTGCAAACCAAAAATCTAGGATTATATATCGAATGACAGGCCACCAATAAACTGATTGGCTGAGTCGATCAATCAATAGTAACATCTAGTCGAATACAAAGCACCACCTTGGTCTGGCATCCTTCTAGCAGGCCGTGTTCGAAAGCCATTCCAGCGCGATTAAAAACAAATCAAATAATACTATTTTTTTACAACTAGAAAAATTTACAAAATTTGTACAGAAATGAAATTATGCGTTTTCAAAATAATAATCAAGTAATTGACATAAAAATATAATACGCGCAGTTCGTTAAATTTTTAATCAAATTACTTCTGAATAGAAAATGTGGCTGTGTTCTAAACTGGAAAACTGTGATTTTTGCGTAGGTTATTTTTTCATACCTCCCCACATATACAAAAGACAATCTGGTAAGATAACAGGTAATGTGTACGAATATACTCGAATTATATGTCGACATTTGAAACTCAACTGTTGTTTTGTAAATGTTGGTCACAAAAATTTCGGCAGAAAATTGAAAAATGGCACATGGGATGGACTTGTTGGAGACATACTTTATGGGTAAAACACTATTAGTGAAATAATATAAATAAAATACTGACAGTTTTTTGCTTAGACAAATATATGCTTTTAATTTGATAATTGAGCTTATTGAGACCAAAACACAGTTATTAAAACATGTTCAAATTTCAATCCAATCGATCTAGTATTAAAACCGAGTAGTTTTTTTCGGGTGCTTAAGAAATTTAATTTCTAACTTTGTTCCTTAAATATAATGTATGTTAATTGATATAGTACTTAAGTTATCAGTAGTTACATGTTTTTCAAATATTATCTACTAAAACGTTGACTTATTTAAAATAGCCATATGTAATATTATATGAGTCATCAGAAAGAAGATATGTATATAAACATTTCATGATTGTATTGTATCACACCAAAAAAATATGCATATGGTTTGGTTGGAAAGTGTGTTCGCAATTGTATAAGTTATTTAATTTTTTTTGTTTAAATACCGCACAAAAACAACCGAACGTACTACGTATTATGGAACTGAGCATACTAGAAACGACCAATTAGCTGCGCGCCACTTACGCTTATGCAAATTAAACCATACGCCGTGTGAAAATTATTTCTTGCGAGAGATTCATCTATTAACTGGTGTTGATATACGCATCTAACTTTTTCTACCTCTCCAAATTTTATAGATTCTCACTGAACCTGAAAGCAGCAAAGAGTTTACGCACTGTTAGAATGTAGCAAGACTTTTAATTTAGAATTAATATTGGAAACATATTGGATTGGAGTATTTTGATTGCAAAAATAATTTTTTGAACACTATACTTGCCTGTTGTTTTTTCGTTAATAAAAATAGTATCGTAGTCTCTAATAGCCTACCTCTAATAGTAGCGTACCGTTTTACATTTATTGGAAAAATAGTAGCTTTGGCTGGCTACTATTAGAAAAAATATGGTAAATGTTTCCTTGACGGTCTCAACTCTCAAGTACTATCATAAGTCGGAATTAATGTTCCTGATATATTATTATTTTGCGAAAACAATTTTTTCACTTTGTATTAAATAATCATAATAATATCTCAGAAACATTAATTCCGACTTATGATAGTAAGCTAGTTTTTACAGTGTTTAATCACTCCGAAATACATTTCAATGTGCCCCTTAAGCGTGTGCAATTTTTTTTGCCAAATTAGGTAAAACGGATAAGCTAAATACACTTGGAACCATAGGAAAAAGCTTATATTTATACGAAAAACGAATTATTAGCCTATAAAAAACTCAAAATAATGCTAAAGCTTACTAAAGTGCGTGACCAAAAATTACTCAAATTTTCATTGATTATTATAAATTTTAGGCGTATAAACACATCGATTCCAATTTTAACTCCCACAGAATTCAGGAAAGAAGTAATTGACTTTAGTGAAAACGTTTTACGAGAATCAATGGCGTTTGCTTTGCGAAGTCCTAAAGGTAAAAAACAAACTGCACAGAATTTACCATAGTCTAAAATACAGTTTATACATATCTGCTGGAAGTTTTTTTCCGCAGACAAAGAAAAAAATCCAGACTTGACTTTAAAATAGAAATCCATAAATCGGGATTTGGTTTTGAGAAGTTATTTAGGCGCAAAAATTATTTAATTGTCAAGCATTGTTAGAATAGAATGTTTTTTTTACATTGAAATTAACAACGAACATGATAAAAACATGGAAATAATTTAGCACTCGAGGTGATTAACCCTTTCAGATTATTAAGGTGAAAACAACTCTTAATTACACAAAAGATCAGCGCTGCAGCTGCTTAATATTAAATCTTGGGTGTTGACTGCTGCTGATTTTCGTCTCCTGGGCGCTGTTGAACATGTCCTTTCTTTGTAAAAGTCCTTTCTTTTTTGTTGAAATCTACAAAGAAATGAAAATGCAATAGACTTTTTTAAAAACTTTATGATTTATGAAAAACCGAAAATTTGCATAAATATTTAATTTAATTAAATAATTAAATAATTTAATTTAAATATAGATCTAACCACAATATATACCACGATGTATTCTAGAAAATGCCAAATTATGTAATAATAAATAATTTTATGGTATTATTAAGTCCTTTTTTCCACCGTTTTCGGAAGTTTCACATTGCACCCTTAGCGCGTTTTTACTGCTTTAAACCGTATTCTTGTCGGTAACCAAACTGCGTTTACGAAAATTTACGTTTCCAATCCGATTATTGATTTTGGCAAGTTTTATAAAGGCTGGTTCATACTTATGTAAAAACGTCCTTTGGACAAAGTCCAAAAGACGTTTTTACATACGTTTTTGCGCTGTGTTTGTCCTTTGGACTTTGACCAAAGGACGTTTTTACATAAGTATGAATCGCCTTAAGAGTTCTAAATTAGTATGTTTTTTCAGCTGCTCCTGATTCGGTTTTTCTCGGCACGGCTTTCAAAAGTGACGTTTGGTATTTTATTCTGGCAAGTATTTTGTTAACAACCTGTACAATGTATCTTAGTAGGGAATCATTAAAGAACCACTACATAGCGCGAAAAAGGTGATTATTAGAATTTATCATTTTATACTCGCACAATAATAATACTGTTTAATCAATAAAAAAATAAATAAAATTTTTGTACATCTTAAAACCAAAACGACCGAAATTAAATATTTTTTGCTTTAAACTGCAATAAATCGGATATGAATAAGCGGCAGGATTGCAGGGTATCGTGGAGTTAGGTCCCTGTTAATTACCAGTGGAGTTAGGTCCCCGTCCTTCGAGTGGAGTTAGGTCCCCGCCCTTCGCAATAATTCAATATGCTTTTTACGTTCATAAATTATGAATATTGTGTTATTGAATATTGAGTGCAAGCACTCTAATTAAATCAATATTCAAGAACTATCCATTTGAAGCAATCTACGAGAACACGTCATAAAATTAAAATTAAGAAATTGCTATGATAAATTTTTGCTTGATTTGAAGGTTTTGCTTATGTTGGTTAGCGAAACTAAGGTTTATGGTCCGTAATTAAAGCTTTTGTAGAATTTATCATGATTTTATGAGTTTTATCACGATAAAAAAATCACCATGGTATTTAATGATGTGCTGTTGAAGATTGACCAGTATTTTGTAGTTTTTCGGAGTTCGAATAATGCGTTTTGTTCATTATTTGTGAGATTAGGTAATAGTAAGTAGTATTTTTTATGAATACATTATTATAATATATTATTAATTATTAAATTATAAATTATTATAATAGGTAATTATAATTTTTTTTATAGACTATAAAAAGATTTCTTTTGTGTGTAAAAAGATATCTGGGCGGTAGATTTCAGATAATTGGGGGTTTCGGTTTAAAATATTAAACAACCCAGAATCCCGAGTTAGAAAGCAAAAGATCACAATTAGTCTAAGAGTAATTGAACGATTACACAGATACAACAGTTTATACAAAAGGTTGACATACCAAGAACACTAGCGGTTTGCAAAAACTATGTCATAAGAGTCTTGAAAACATATGTGTAAAAAGAAGCGTTTTGTAAAAAGCTAATAAAGGGGCCTAATTTTATTTTGGCCATTTTTTATTTTTATTTTTAATCTTTATAGACATACTTACAGATATTTTTTTAAACTTATTATGGCATTTTTTTCGACTGTCGTACTTTTTTAATGCTTATTGTTTTAGGAATGCTTTATATAATACATTTCGTATAAAAATAAATTAATACACTGCATAATGTTTTTACTTTTTTTAATTGCTTATAACGTAAATAAAACTGAAATCGCGCTCTTTGGGGACCTAAGTCGACTCAGATTGGCACCTGCTGTTTCTCGGTGGTCTGTGTAAATAACGGGGACCTAAGTCCACTCAATCGGATTGCAGGCGTTTAAACTTGCTGACAGTTGCCAAACAATCCAACCAATAAATTGATTTTCAAAGAATGGTTTATAACCGCTAGGGTAGTGCATTTAATTTCGGCACTTTTCCAAATTGGGCATTTTTGATTTTGGACTATATCTTTGATAATTCTGGATGGAATACGACGTTTGATAGCTCAAATGAAAGTTAATTATATGTAGATGACTGTCGTAAGCTTTTTATTTGTTTTCTTATGATATTTTCATGTGAAATTGTTTGATTTATAAAAAATAAAATTATACTCGTTTTTAGAACATGGGCATTTCCTTGATCACGCAATAAATTGTTTTAAAAATTAAACTCTCCTGATAAAATTTAGTCTTTTTTCCGAATTTTTAGTCCCCGTGGTTCTACGTTGCGTCTGTGGTGAGCAATCGTTATAAAATAAAATAGTGTAATTTCGGCACACATATTGCTGTAGGTAAAAACGGGTTGAATTAAGTGGTCAGGTGTTAAATTGTAGTTGTAAATAGTTAAAAGACAAAGTTGAAATGTGTAAGGATCATGACATTTTACTTAAACTCGATTAAGGGGGTCCTTTTAAAAAGTGCCGAAATTAAATGCACTTTTTTCCCAAATTTTGCTCATTTTGATACCATTTGGCATTTTAGCTGTAACTTTTTGCCAGTTACACGTTGAACAACAAGTAGAAGCTTGAATTAAAGAAAACTGTCTGGAGATAATGATAGGCTTTTAAATTTTTGAAAATGTCGATTTTTTGACTGAGAAACAATCGATTGTTTGTAAAGTGCCGAAATTAAATGCACACATTTAATTTTGGCAATTTTTCATTTTTTTAAAAACTGATTTAATTAAGTAAAAAAAAATATTTTTGTACAGTGTAACTTTTGTGACGCAACGCAGTGTCGTAAAAGCTTCAAAATGAGCTATCAAACATGAAAATCGGGCCATACAGTAAAAAGTTACATCGGAAAAACAGAAAAGTGCCGAAATTACATAAATGTACTACCCTATTCTACTATTTGTCCTAAATATAAAAACAAAAAATGTCCAGAATCAAACAAAAGACGAAAAATGGCGTGATTTCCATCTCTTTGCAAGATTTGCAATAATATTTTTTACCGCCATTTTGCTACACCTAATGCTAAAAATTACGTAAAGAAAAAAGAATTAGTTAGTTTAGTAATTAATTAAAAAATAGTTAAAATTAATTATTAATATTATTATTAAGTGTTATTTCAGTAAAAATCAAATATAAGTATGGAAGCTCCATTAAAGGCTTTCAAATGACAAAAATAGTTTGAAACAAAATCCTATAAAGTAAAAAATCTGGGTTCATCTATATAATGCTGCACCAGACACTCGTACCTTAATTAAAAAACTACTAAACAGTTTAAAAAAAACGCTGCTTTCTTACAACGTTTATTTGATTTTTTTAATATTTTTTAGATCTCTAATAAAAATCGCTGGATATCTGATAAATTCCATTGCTATCTTGGTGGGTAAAGACATGACGGTTCAAAAGCAAGCTAGTTGGCGCATACATTATATCTTTTGGGCTCTAGGTTCCTTTGTTTTGACCAGTTATTACAGTGCCAGTTTAGCCAGTAATCGAATTTTGCCAATATCGCAGCCATTCAGCGATTTTTATTCTTTGTCTCAGCGAATGAAAAAAGTACTATTTTTTGCACTTTCTTAACACACATTTTTAAGCGCCCAACTTAATCTGCTATTTGAAATAACAAAATTTATTTAAATTAGATAGAAAATATTAGAATGGAAAAAGTTCAATATATCTTTGTTTTAATAAAAATTGAAAATGAGGCGGAAAAAAAGGCGGGTAATTTAGAGAAACCCTAAAACTTTTTTAAGGGTATTTTTATAAAAAATTATATAAATGCAAAAATAAAATGCAGTATACCTTAACAAAATAAGTAACACATGATGTTATATTGCGTATATATTAGTAAATTTAATACCTTTTCTTTGTTTGTTAAAACTAAAAGCCTCTAAATCAGGGAAGAGCGCGGAGCGCTCT
>JASAMX010005846.1:0-26619 GCA_030248175.1 Microlaimidae sp. YZB2_3
TATTTCATAAAGGTTTTTATAATTGTAAATTAATAAACGCATTTAATTTCTTCTCATTCTATTA
Source organism: Microlaimidae sp. YZB2_3 (assembly GCA_030248175.1). NCBI lineage: Eukaryota > Metazoa > Nematoda > Chromadorea > Desmodorida > Microlaimidae > Microlaimidae sp. YZB2_3. The sequence continues at coordinate 65 of JASAMX010005846.1, forward strand.
ATTAGAAAATACGGCAACATAACTTCCAAATTTATAAATTTGTAATTTCTTAGATTTTGAACTCAATTTTATTAATAAACTTTTTCGTAATTTGAAACATAAACAAAAACGTCATATGCTTAGATTACAGTAGCGATGTTTCTACCCTCCAATGTCATCCTCCGGAATCCCAGTAACTTAGAGCGGAGGAAGTCTGTTTAAAATACTTGATAAAAAATAATATTCCCCTTTTTGAACTCTGTTTGGTTGATAAGACAACCCACTATGGCCGATTTTCCTTTTTTTTCTCGTCGTCTTAAAATAACTAAATTTTATGCTGTAATATTATCCAAAATTGCGGCTGAATGCGATATTTCTTTTAGAATTAAAAGCTAGCACAATTTTTAAACACTGTTTAAAACTAAAACAATACACTAGGGTAGTGCATTTAATTTCGGCACTTTTCCCAATTGAGCATTTTTGATTTTGGACTATATCTTCGGTAATCCTGGACGGAATACGACGTTTGATAGCTCAAATGAGAGCTAATTATATGTAGATGATTTTCGTGAGCTTTTATTTGTTATGTTATGATATTTTTATGTGAAATTATGTGATTTATAAAAAAATAAATTTGTTATTTGTTTTTAAACATGGGCATTTCATGATTACGCAATAAATTGGTTTAAAAATTTAACTGTCCTGGTAAAATTTAGTCTATTTTCCGAATATTTAGTCCCCGTGGTTCTACATTGCGTCTGTGGTGAGCAATCGTTATAAAATAAAATAGTGTAATTTCGGCACTCATATGCTGTAGGTAAAAACGGATTGAATTATGTGGTCGGATGTTAAATTGTAGTTGTAAATAGTTAAAAGACAACGTTGAAATGTGTAGGGGTCATAGCACTGCACTTAAACTCGATTTAGAGGGTCCTTTTAAAAAGTGCCGAAATTAAATGCACTTTTTTCCCAAATTTTGCTCATTTTGATACCATTTGGCATTTTAGCTGTAACTTTTTGCCAGTTACACGTTGAACATCAAGTAGAAGCTTAAATTAAAGAAAACTGTCTGAAGATAATAATAAGCTTTTAAATTTTTGAAAATGATGATTTTTTGACTGAGAAACAATCGATAGTTTGTAAAGTGCCGAAATTAAATGCACATAATTTAATTTTGGCAATTTCCCATTTTTTTAAAAACTGATTTAATTAAGTAAAAAAAATACTTCCGTGCAGTGAAACTTTTGTGACGCAACGCAGTATCGTGAAAGCTTCAAAATGAGCTATCAAACATGAAAATCGGGCCATACAGTAAAAAGTTACACCGGAAAAACAAAAAAGTGCCGAAATTAAATGCACTACCCTATCGCCTATCGCGATTTTCTTTCAGTGTGAACTGAACGACACTATCGCCTATCGCCTGTCACCTGTCGCCTGTCACCTATCGCCTTTCTCCTATCGCCTATCGCAGCAGTGTGAACCGGGCTTAAAGCCCGGTTCACACTGCTGCGATAGGCGATAGGCGATAGGCTCCTGTCAGTTCACACTGCTGCGATAGGCGATAGTAACTTGCGATAGGCGACTGGCGACAGGCGATAGTGGTTGGATCAAAGTTCTAATCTTATCGCAATTTTGCGATAGGCGACAGCCAAAACACAAGCAGTTTCAGCATATTACATATGAAATTCGTAAATTAACAAATTTATGTAATGAAATAACGCTTCCTTGAATTGACTTAAATACACACAACATTTTTTGTTTTTCGATGGGTTGGTTGGTTTTTTTAAATATGGATAAATTTGCGTGAAAAATATTAATTTCGATGGATATTTGCTAATTTTGGTTCAAAAGCGACCCGCAATTTATGATAAAACTAAAAAAAGAACATTTGAATAATTTTTTTATAAACATTGATGAGATCTAAATAGCCTATGGTTGAATTATATCTGGCTGACGCTGAAAATTAGAATGCAGACATGAGGGGACCAATTAAAACTGCGGTAATGACGTTTTTTTTAAAAACAAATAAGAACGCTGAATTTTTTTTAATTCCACTTTTTCACAAAATATACAAAAATTAAACAAGTTTAGCTCTAAAAAAAATTGCATTTAGATTCCAAATTAAGTAATTTGATAAATAATTATTAAAATACAGTTTTTAATCTTAGTTAAAAATTATGTCTTCAAAATGAATCATGGGTGGCGCGGGAGCGCCACGGGGCGATTTAGCCCCGTGGCGCCGCGCCAACCATAATTAGAGAACGTGGGTAAATTTTGAAATTCAGAACCTTCTTCTTCTTCTTCTTATTATTATTATTATTCCAACGCTCCATCCTTAAAAGCGATATTCCTCATTCGTTATTGGTTGATCAAAAATAAACATGGGCTCATAAGAAAGAAGAAGGAATTACGCAACTTTCTTAGGAAGCACTTTTTTGATTTAGGTCCTTGTTATCGATTTATTGATCAAAATAAAAAATTTGAAAAATAGACAAATAAAAACTCCCAACCACACAATAACAGCCTTTTGGCAACAATAAGGATTGTACAGAGCAGACAACCAACATCCCCTCATAAAAACCGCACAAAAAAAGCAGACGGGTTTTAATTGGTGGCAGAAACGGAACCAAATCCCAGCGCCATCTGCTTCAACCGCGCGGAAATCCGCGAAAACAACAAAGTACTTTTTTTAATTCTTGCATTACTTATGACAAAATTAATTCAAAGTTTTATTTATTAAAAAATAATAATAAGCGTCGGTGGCGCGGGAGCGCCACGCGCCGGTAGGTAATCATCGGTGGTGCGGGGGTGCCACACTGCAATTTAACCCACCGCACCGCACCAACTATACTTAGAGAACGTGAGTAAATTTTGTAATTCATTTCATCATCTTCTTCTTATTATTATTTTTACTGTAGAATTATAATTGCAATCATTGGCGCACGGCATCGCGCGAACTATATTTAAAGAACGTAGGTAAAATTTGTCTGGAGCGCCACTGCACCGCACAAACTATAATTAAACAACGTGGGTAAATTTTGTAATTTAATATCATCTTCTTATTATTATCATTTTTATTTAAAAAAGTATATCTTGGCAACGGAATGATTATAAACATATGTCATTGCACAGCTAAAACTATAGTTTATTAGGCTATTTTTTTAATTTAATTCAAAAAAAGTGGTAGACTAGCCTTGAAAAATGCTCTAAGAATAGAGCAGGAAAAAGGGGCGATTTTTCCCCGGGCGTATGTTTAGACAGAAAAGATGTGGACTGGTCTGAGATGGACATTATGTGGACTATAGAAAATTTGCATTTGGTTTGGGCAGCTGCTCACTAAATAAAAATTTCTACCACACGATAATGATTTGTTTATACATTGATCTAATCACACAGCACTGTTGCATTTTTTTTAGTTTGATAAAATGTCAATTGAAAAAATTATACTCACAGCAATCTTTGACAAGCGCGAAATCGCCACTTTTTCAAATTTATAGCTGTTTCTTACACATACAAATATAACCTTCTAATTGAAAAAGTGGCGATTTCGCGCTTGTCAAAGATTGCTGTGAGTATAATTTTTTCAATTGACATTTCATCAAACTAAAAAAAATGCAACAGTGCTGTGTGATTAGATCAATGTATAAACAAATCATTATCGCGTGGTAGAAATTTTTATTTGGTGAGCAGCTGCCCAAACCAAATGCAAATTTTCTATAGTCCACATAATGTCCATCTCAGACTAGTCCACATCTTTTCTGTCTAAACATACGCCCGGGGAAAAATCGCCCCTTTTTCCTGCTCTATTCTTAGAGCATTTTTCAAGGCTAGTTTTAATTTTCATTAGTTTAACCGGCAGTTTTTTTACATGAGGTTTATATAAATTTTTATAAAAATGGTACACTGGGCACTGTTTTATAAAAGTTTTACAAACATTTGATTTATTTGTAAAAATACAGTCAGTTTTTTTTTTGATTCAGCCCAATGTGTGTATAACACTAGGATTTTCAAAGTTACAAAGAAAAAATTGACATTTACAAACAAAGATGGACATTTACAAAAAAAATCGAATGCTTGTAATTTTTATAAAAAACAGTGCCCTGGGGCCTATTTCATAAAAGTTTTTGTAATTGTAAATTAATAAACGCATTTAATTTCTTCTCGTTCTATTAATTAAAAAATACGGACATAACTTTCAAATTTATAAATTTGTAATTTCTTAGATTCTGAACGCAATTTTATTAATATACTTTTTTATTAAAAATACAAAAGAAAAATATGCGTTTATTAATTTACAGATGTAAATTAATTACAGGCAATTTTTATGAAATAGGCCCCTGGCCTTGAAAATATACCGTAATTTGAAACCTAAACAAAAACGTCATATGCTTAGATTACAGTAGCGATGTTTCTACCCTCCAATGTCATCCTCCGGAACTCCAGTCATTTAGAGCGGAGGAAGCTCCGGAATTCCGGAGCTTTCTCTGCTCTAAATGGCTGCCGGAGTTTCGTTCTTTAAACAAGCGATATCATTTTGGAAGCTTGAAATCTGTTTAAAACACTTGATAAAAAATAATATTCCCCTTTTTAACTCTGTTTGGTTGATAAGACAACCCACTATGGCCGATTTTCATTTTTTTTGTCGTCGTCTTAAAATAACTGAATTTTATGCTGTAATATCATCCGAAATTGCGGCTGAATGCGAGATTTGTTTTTAGAATTAAAAGCTAGCACAATTTTTAAACACTGTTTAAAATTAAAACAATACACTATCGCCTATCGCAATTTTCTTTCAGTGTGAACTGAACGACACTATCGCCTGTCGTCTGTCACCTATCGCCTTTCTCCTATCGCCTGTCGCCTATCGCAGCAGTGTGAACCGGGCTTAAGGCTGGTTCACACGGGAGTGACACGTAACAACAAATTCTCTGCGCGTTTACATTGTTACATGGTAACGTCGCTACGGTGTGAACAAGTTTAAAACAGGTTATAATTTAGCTGGACAAGGTTTGCTTGGTGCGCTGAGCGGGTTAAGGCTGGTTCATATTTATGTAAAAACGTCCTTTGGACAAAGTCCAAAGGACAAAAACATCGTATAAACGTATGTAAAAACGTCCTTTGGACTTTGTCCAAATGACGTTTTTACATAAGTATGAACCAGCCTTTAACTTACGATATAGACTAGTTCGGAATAAGGGTTTTTTAGTGTTAGGAAGAGGGTAAATAACTACTAGCGCCAATCATATGTAGAGGAAAAATTGAGAAACAGCGAGCGACTAGTACATTTTACGGTTTCGAATATTTCAAATATTTATTGGTTTAAAATCTCGACCCCTTCTCTTCAAAATTTCTTAAATACTTTTTAAATATTGCAAAAGCAGTTTTTGGGGATTTTTAGTTTTTTGCCGCTTCGTAGGTACGGCGCTGCTGGCGCGCTTGGTTCCCAGTTTTTTAATGTTTCAATTACAGAAAATGCTTAATTTAAAAGTTTGGAATGGACTTTTTAAAATTAATTTTTAAGTTTTGAATAGTTTTACAAGCAAAACATTAAAAAAACTATGTAGGTTTAAAATTAGTTTAAAAGCACAAATTTCATCTTTATTTTTACTAATTCGAAATCACTGTTCAGGATAATACTATTTTAGTGGTGATTTTAAACTATTGTGACGTTTAATTAAAAAACAAAAATTTATTTAGCACAAACTGATATATTACAGCACTTCAACGTAGTGAAACATATCATCGTGTAGCAATTTTTATGAAGTATAGGTTTAAACTTAAGAAACTAAGAAAGCTAAGATTTTTTCAAATTTTATTTTTTTCTTTTTGTACCCTCTCTCGTACAGTAAAAGACGCTTATTCCGAACTAGTCTATAGAGGATTCACAAAGGTTGTTTCATGTATGTGGACTTAATACAAGATGTTCGCTAGTTCACGGAGATTAGATCAACGGAGAATAGATCGTTGGAGAATGAATCTAAGAGACAACAGAACTTCAAAAATAAAAAAACCACGCAAAATAGTATATTTTGCAAAGGACAATTGATTTTTAAAGGAAGTTTTCGTAAAATATTAAAAGAAAACGAGATCTCCAGGGATTTTTTTGTTTGTACCTTCTTACCAAACTTTCCAACTGTTAACCCATTTAAACCGGTTACCCGGAATTTCCGTCTTTTAAATTACGTCTTTCAACATCTTGCCTTTAACATCTGGTCTGTATTAGCCGTGTTTTAAACATCTCGACTTTGGAAAATTTTTCTGAGTGATTTTATAAATGTATTTTTAACGAGTTTTCCGTATTTGGGTTGAAAACAGGCTTGAAAATATTTCCCTATAAGCCTAAGCAAAACCTAAAAATCGAGGAAAATTTTGTCATGATAAAGTTTAAACGTTACTCAACAATAACATAAAATCACAGATTTTTTGTCTGTTTTTTTGTTGGATATTTTTTGACGTCAAATTAGAATTATGCACCCTAAAAACCCCAAACAATATTTTAACTAATTTACCAAAAAACCTCCTTTTAAGTAATAGGGTAGTGCATTTAATTTCGGCACTTTTCCCAATTGGGCATTTTTGATTTTGGACTATATCTTCGGTAATCATGGACGGAATACGACGTTTGATAGCTCAAATGAGAGCTAATTATATGTAGATGACTGTCGTGAGCTTTTTATTTGTTATGTTATGATATTTTTAGGCGAAATTGTGTGATTTATACTTTAAAAAAATTGTTACTCGTTTTTAGAACATGGGCATTTCATTATTACGCAATAAATTGGTTTAAAAATTAAACTGTCCTGGTAAAATTTAGTCTATTTTCCGAATTTTTAGTCCCCGTGGTTCTACGTTGCGCCTGTGGTGAGCTATCGTTATAAAATAAAATAGTGTAATTTCGGCACACTATTCTTGTAGGTAAAAACGGGTTGAATTTAGTGGTCGGGTGTTAAATTGTAGTTGTAAATAGTTAAAAGACAACGTTGAAATGTGTAGGAGTCATAGCTTTGCACTTAAACTCGATTAGGGGGGCCTTTTTAAAAAGTACCGAAATTAAATGCACTTTTTTTCCAAATTTTCCTCATTTTGATACCATTTATCATTTTAGCTGTAACTTTTTGCCAGTTACACGTTGAACAACAAGTAAAAACTTAAATTAAAGAAAACTGTCTGAAGATAATGATAGGCTTTTAAATTTTTGAAAATGATGATTTTTTGACTGAGAAACAATCGATTGTTTGTAAAGTGCCGAAATTAAATGCATACATTTAATTTCGGCAATTTTCCATTTTTTTAAAAACTGATTTAATTAAGTAAAAAACAACTTTCGTACAGTGAATTTTTTATGACGCAACGCAATATGGTAAAAGCTTTAAAATGAGCTATCAAACATGAAAATCAGGCCATACAGTGAAAAGTTACATTGGAAAAACGAAAAAGTACCGAAATTAAATGCACTACCCTAAACTGAGCTCATTTGGATGATATATAATTATAAATTTTTGAGTCAAATTAGCAGTTAGTCACATAAAATATCATGCAAATGCAGCGTTTAGGTTAATTTGCAAAACAATACTAGTTTTTTGACGGATCGGTTACAAAACCATTCCGATTGGGTTAAATAATATATAATTCAAACTTTTTAACACAAATTCAACGCCAAAAATACAGCAATACAGCAGTTTGTAATGATAAATCTGTTACTTTCATAAAGAAATAATTGTAAACTAGCCTTTAAAAATGCTCTAAGAATAGAGCAGGAAAAGAGGGGACTTTACTTGAGGTTGAAAAATCCAAAATGAGTTCGCAATTTCGCGAGTACGTATGCAATTTTAAAACATTACGCATGCTCTCTTTAGCGCGTGGGGACTGGCCAGAAACAAGTTGGAATTATTCATTTTACACTGCGCCGTTAAAATAGACGGCAGCAAGTATTTTACGCTTATGTTAAATGTCAACTTGCCACTACAAAATCTTAAACAAATTCGATTTTAAACGTATTATATAACAAATTGTAAACAAAAATAAAGCATTAAGTACAAAATGCAAACATATACAATAGACTTCTGTAAACTAAAACCAATTAATATAAAATAATCTCATATAAACAATGAATTTTTTAAAGTTTTAATTAAAAACAGGTAAAATAATGGCTTTGTTTATAAAAAAGGTTAAAATTAAACCACGCCTACGTTCTTAGCTAAGAATATTTAATAATAATAATAATAATAGTAATGATCAGATAACAGGACTAATATTTTACTATGCATAGTCTATGCATAGTTTAATTCTACTGTATCATCATTTCATTTTTCTTTTCTTTTTTTTTTCTTTTCTTTTATTGTTTTCAACAACATCAAAATTGCGACTTATTTGCTGCCAACATAAACTATAATTCTAAAAAAATATCAACATAGCTATCTGAAATGACTTTAAAGGCTCAAAAAAGCGCTTATTTAAGTCGGTTTTAAAACTTTTCTTCAATGCATCCAAAGAATCGACAGTTACTTCAGACGGGAGTAGTAGATTGTTCCAAGGTATAACCACCCTATTTGCAAAAGGAACTTTTCCTTGCAATAATTCGACTTTTTTCAACAGCCAATTTAAAGGGATGACCACGGGTGGGCTGCAGGTTAAACTTTAAAAAAATTATTGGCTTGCAAATTGTTTAAGCTATGTCTAATTTTAAAACACTCATATAAATCAGTTTTGTCTCTTCGGTTTTTTAATCTTTCCAAACTTAAGTAATCCAGTTTTTGTTTATAACCAACAGGTAACAACTTGCATTTATAAAACAACCTTCTAGTGAAATTTTGTTGCACTTTTCCAAAATGTTTATATCCTTTTGTAAATAAGGGTTCCAAACTACACTAGCGTAGGTACTCAAGAATTGGTAGACTACATATAACTAACATAGGACTTACACGCTCTGAGAATATTATTTCTAGAGTTTGAATTGAATGTTCTAATAATTAGTGATGTCACTCTCATTGCTTTTTTTGCTGTGATTTCACAATGTTTAGGAATTTTATATCATGAGATATATAAATACCTAGGTCACGCACCAATTCTGTAGTTGCAAGTACATTATTACCAAGCTTATATTTACAAATTAACTCTTTGTTATGATTTTAAATATGAAGAACTTCACATTTATGATCTGATAATTGCAATTGCCAGTCTTTTGACCAGCTGTATATTCTATCTAAATCTTCTTGAAATCCTAATGTTTGAATGTGGTACTGAGTCATTAATTACAACTTTAATATCCCGCCCAACTAAAAATTCTTTTATCCGTTTTAAAAATTTACCAGAAACACCATATTTTTCTAGCTTATATAACAATTTTTGATGTGACACGGTGTCAAAGGCCTTGGCAAAATCCAAGTATATGACATCGCTTAGAAGTTTATCTTTTAGTGCCTGTGTCCACTCATCAAATGTTTCCAACAGCTGTATTATTGTGGAACTTTTTGCTTTAAAACCATGTTGAAACCTTGACAAAATGATATGGAAAAAGACAAGTTCTTCCTTAACAAGCTGCTCCATTAGTTTAGAAGAAAAAAATGTAAGTGAAAATGGACGATAATTTTCTTTTAGGCATTTGATGCCTTTTTTAAACAAGTTTAATAAAGTTATTTTCCAATCAAGTGGTAATTCTCCAAAATCAAAAGACATCTGAAAGATTATTGCCAAAGGTTTACAAATAACTTTGGCCAAGCGTTTTAAAAAGTAAGCTGGAAAACAGTCAGGTGTTCGAGACAATTTGTTTGGGAGCTTTTTTAGGGCTTTAAATACCTTTTTTGTGGTAAATACCATGTTGTCCAACTTTCCAATGTTTGGTGGATTAAAATTTGGCAAAGTATTATCATCATCAGTAAAAACCAAAGCAAAATAATTTCCAAAAAGTTCAACTTTTTCAAAGTCTTCAGTTACAAATGTCCCATCGTCTCTTTTAATTGGTGGGATAGTTTGTTTTGTTTTGATTTTACTATTAACAAATTTATAAAAATTGTTTAAACCCCCAGAATTTAAAAATTTTGTTTCTTTATTAGTGTTAAAATCTCTAACTTTATTTTTGTATACTTTGCAAATTTTTTTGTACTCTGATCTTGATTTTTCATCAATATTACGCTTACGCCAAAGTTTTTTCTTTTGATTTTGTAGTTTTCTTATTTGTATTAGATATTGTACAATTTTTTTTTGTTTGTAAATAATTTTTTTCCAGGGACATGTCTATTGATTCCTAACAACAAAATATCCTTGAATCTCTGCCAAGCATTTTCTACTGTGCCACATTCCTCAAATAATATTTTCCAGTTGATTGTAGATAAGTATAAACTTAGCATATCATAATCTGCTTTTAAAAAATCAGGTATGTAGTTTTGAATCTTATTTTTAGGACTGTCAAATAATTTAAGATTAATTTCAGATAAAATAGTGTCATGGTCTGATTGTGAAAAACTGGGCGCAACAGTGACATTATTGAAAATTTCTCTATCGTTTGTAAAAAAAAGATCCAGATAATTATTCTCACGAGTTGGTTGTGAAACAAGCTGATACATACCTAGCTCAATAAGAAACTCAAACCAATTATTTTCATTTTGCGTGTTTGAAGTTATTTTATTTGAAGACCAATCTACCCCTGGCAGATTGAAATCTCCAGTAAAAACAATGGTTCCTACAAAGTTTTCTGTTAAGTTCCTGATTAGCTCAAATATTAGATTGTCTTTTTCTTTGCTAGTACTAGGTTCTCTATAAATACCAATGAATCTCAGTTTAGATGATTTTTGTAGAAAAATGTCAACCGCTACTAGTTCTATTGCATTGTACTTTTCCACCATTTCAACTTCAACTACTCTAAAAATATTTTTAATCAATAGAACTACTCCACCTCCCCGCCGATGCTGTTGATTCCTTCGATAAATATTAAATTTTCTGTTTTTTAAAATCATTTGGTCAGTCGTTGTTTCAGTGAGCCATGTTTCACAAATAAAGCAGATATCGATATCACCATAGGCACAGTCGTCACCTGAAATCAGAACATCTAGCTCATCTAAGGAGTTAGCAAGGCTTCTTGCATTCATACACAAAATATTTATAGTTGGTATATGTTTTAGTTTATGGCGATTAGGTCGCATAATATCCGATTTTGAAACCTTTAGGGGAGCCTTGAGAGTGATTTCAAACAAAAAGAGATCACCCAGAATACCAAAGTGAAACCTTTTTGTTCTGCTCTCTAAACTCCCGAAGTTTGGCAAGCAACTCCTTTTGACAGACTCGTTGTTCCTCATTCAGTGACGGTCTTACGTAAACTTTGTCAAATTTAGTGACCCCTTTCTGTTGTCCCCCTAAACGGACAACCCTATTTCTGATATACTTATTAATATAATAATAACTCTTATTTTCAGGAGTCTAGGCCGGTCACCAGCTTTTCCAATACAAAAATATTCAACTGGCTAAATGACCTCACCTGAATCACCACTATCCAGAGACTCAGCCACTTTTTTTTTTCCTCCTCATAGGAATCACTCTCCGGAAGGCCAGAAACAACCACCATTTTCTGGTGTTCTCTTCGGACTTCAATGCGCTCAAAATAACTGTCCATCATTGGGATTAGACGTTGAAAAACTTTCTCGCAAACAGCAGCCACTATCTCGATGTCAACACCAAGAGCTTGTTCCTCCTACATCCAGGCGAACCTCTCCTCCAAATCTGCCAACTTTTGTTGTAGAGCCGCATTCTCTGCTTCCAGTCTGGCAATTTGATCATCTTTTTTGGTGATTTTGGTCGACGACATTTTAATTTTTTTAACGTAAGTGGGTAAAAAAATTTCCTTTTATTCCAGTAAACTTTGTTGAATCTAACACTTTTTAACATAAGTATAATAGACTAAACCGAAATCCCACGAGGTAGCGGCAAATCAAAAAACGAGTGTTTTAGCAAAACCCTTTGAAAACTTTATTTTAGAATAATATGGACAGCCTTAAAATATAACCAGCCTTAAAATTTTAATAATACTTTGAAACTGCAAATTTACCTTAATTTCGGTTTACAAGTAAGCAAATTCTTATTTTGGAGATTTGCCAACCAGTCCATTTATAATTAGTTGAAATGGCTTAAACACTACTAAAATTTACAAAATCTTCTTACAAAATGAAAATTAAGCGCTGTTTATTTAATCTGTTTAAAATTATATTAAATATTTTCAATTCTGTTTATTTTTAAAGAAATACTCGCAATCCATTCTTTTTTATTGCATTATTGTTATAATTGTTCCAAATAAAAAAAATTTAAAAAAATAAAATTAACATTATTAAAAAAACAAATTGCAAACCGACTTATCATTGTAAGAAATAGCAAAAATAAAACGTTCCTTTTTAAAATTAATATCTTTTCACGAATTTTATGCAAAAAAACCCATGGCTTGTTGGATTTGTCGCTTTCAGATAGCATTCGGGTTTAGTTCTAAAGGCTGGTTCATATACTTATGACAAAACGTCCTTTGAACAAAGTTCAAAGGACAGTTTTAGAAAAGCCAAAACGTCCTTTGGACAAGCCAAAACGTCGTTTGGACTTTTTCTTTTGGACGCGTTTGGACTTTTTCTTTTGAAGTATAAACGCTACTTAGAATTTGTTCTTTGGACAAAGTCCAAAATACAAAATCCAAAGGAAAAAGTCCAAAGGACAAAAAGTATGAACAATTTGTCCTTTGGATTTTGTTCTTTGGACTTTGTCCAAAGGACAAAGTCCAAAGGACGTTTTTACGCTGTATTTGTCCTTTGGACAAAGTCCAAAGGACTTTTGGACGTTGTCCAAAGAACGTTTTTACGCTGTATTTGTCCTAAAGTCCAAAGGACTTGTGTCCTTTGGACTTTGTCCAAAGGACGTTTTGTCATAAGTATGAACCAGCTTTAAATAAGCGTCGTTTACTGTATCAGAGAAGGTACAAAAAAGACTAAATTTAAAAAAAATCGTAGTTTTCTTAGTTTCTTTAGTTTAAATCTATACTTAATAAAAAATTGCTACGCGCAATGATAGGTTTCACTACGTTGAAGTGCTTTAATATAATCAGTTAGTGTTAAACAAGTTTAGTTTTTTTGAATAACTTCACAATTGATAGAAATCATCACTAACATAGTTCTTTCGTGAACAATGATGTTGAATTACCAAAAATTAAGTTGAAATTTGTGCTTTAAAACTAAATTCACAACTACATAGGTTTTATTGATGTTCTGGTTGAAAACTGTTTAAACTTTAAAAATTAATTTCATAAAATCCATTTCAAACTTTTAAACAGAAAGAAGTATTTTCTGCAATTGAAACATTAAAAAAGTGGGAATCAAATATTACAGAAAATGGATCTGTTTAAAAGTTTGAAATGAACTTTTATGAATTAATTTGTAAATTTTGAATGGTGTTACAACCAGAACATTAATAAACTCTACATAGCTTTTAAATTAGTTTCAAAATACAAATTTCAACTTTATTTTTGCTAATTTGACATCATTGTTCACAAAAAACTTTTTTAGTGATGATTTCTAACTATTGCAAAGTTTTAAAAAAACAACAAACAAAATTTATTTAGTATAAACAGATATATTTAAGCACTTGAACGTAGTGAAACATATTATCATGTATCAATTTTTATTAAGTATAATTTTAAACTAAAGAAATTAAGAAAACTTCGATTTTTTTAAATTTTATTTTTTTCTTTTGTATTCTTCTGTTTGCTCTTGTAGCAGAGGTTTTTGCTTCGGTTAAGTCTTTTCTTCACTGTTCCTTTGGCTGCTAGGAAATTGTTCCAATTACCCTTTGAATCCATGATCTTCATTAGGAGCGGCAGAACTGCGACAGACTTGTGAGCAATCGTAGTGCAGGGACTTCCGTCACGCTTTTCTCCTAGCCGTTTAACGACGACATCATCGATGAAGATAATGCTGGCTGCAGGCATCCCGCGAAGAAAAAATTTACAGAGAAACTGCCACAAGTTCCTCTGTAACCCTCCTCTTTTATCCTGGCTTGGGACAGGCACTGTATACACAGTGGCGGAGTTTTTCTTTCTTGTACAACAATAAACACGCTTATTCAGAACTAAACTTGAATGCCATCAGAAAGCGATATTACTTAAACACTGAATGTTGTTGAATTAATGCCAGCATTTTATTTCAAATCCATTTCCAAATACTTGAAATTGTTAAAATAAAAAAATGAAATAAAAATATACCAATTTATATCTGAAAACGTGATTTATTATGCAAAAAGATATTAAAAAAGCATGAAAAAGCTACTTCTTGTCATAATATATGTTTTTACCTATGTTTTGATATTAATATCTTTATATAGAATAATTATTAGATGTATAAGATTTTGCCCTCTCTTAAGGTAAATTACAAAATGAATTGACTCAGTTTGCTACGTTTAACCCGTTCCCGTAATTGCCTTTTCCTCAGTTACAACCGTGAAACGTTCGTGCGACCTATGTCATACTTCCGTCATACCTAATTTTTTGCGCGAGTGGTGCCCAGTGAGCGAGCAAATTGAAATGGTTAAAGCGGTACGGTGGCAATATTCAGATTTTTGTCGCAGATACAGTGTATTACGTAGGATATTTCATGTTGCAAAAAATTGCATATTACTACAGTACAGCTTTAACCATTTCAATTTGCTTGCTCACTGGGCACTATTCGCGCAGAAAAAATTATGTATGACGAAGTAAAACCTAGGTCATGCGAAGAGCTTACAGCGGTAAGGTTTACGTACGACATTTGTCATACGAAAATACCACCACCGTGAGACGAATGTTTAAACCTTTGTTGTACAAAGGTTTCACGGTGGTAGCGGGGGAAAAGGCCTTCACGGGAACGGGTTAAATTAAAACGAAATTTGAAACATTTAATATCACTCTAGCTGTATTTTTCACGTCGCGTAATAAAATTAATTCAAAATACAATGGGCATTTTTGTTATTGTTTTAAATTTTTTAATAATTATTCTGCGCGGCGGCTGTTGCGACCGCTCTCTCGCTTCTATAGTGCCGTTGAGTTTATTCTATACCGCATTAAAATTATATGCACCTTTTAGAAACTTAAGGTAGAACACTACAGTTCCAAAAATTTCTTTGATTTTTTCAAAAACAACCACTCGTGGGTTTTCGGGGGTCCTGATTACGAATCCGAACTTCGTTTTTTGATTTGACCCCCGAGGGGGCGCTAGGGGGGGGTTGCGACCTCCCCTAGGAGGGACACTCTGACTCTACCCCGGTTTTACTTCAAAACCACCTTAAAGTACGTACTCTGGGTTGAATACAGTATTGAATAATGTACATTTTTTTAATTAAAAAGTTAGAAAAATTAAAAAAAAATTTTTTTTTTGGTGTTAAAAATAACTCCCAGGGGGATTCGTACCTAGACCTTCTGTATGCTGAGTCTTACGCTCTAACCACTCGGCTACTGCTCGTCTTGGATACCTGTGTTAAAAAGTACTTTTAAACAAATGTTTCAAAATGTAGTTTCCCGACGTCAAATCAAATTCATCCGTTGCAAAATTATGAAAATTTGTTTACAGACCGATTTTAACAAAATATATATCAAAATGGAGAACTCAACGGGTTAGAAACATTGGCGTTGTTTATTTAAAAATCGTATAGAGATCTACTGAGAAATTAGGCTCCAAAGTTAATAAAATTTTCTCAAAAAACTTTTCAAAATGTCGGGTTTTCTCGAGTTTTTTCTATACGATTTTGCTGAAAACAACAGGAAAGTTTTATCTACTCGTCTTCTAATTACGTACAAAAAATTTTTAAAATCGACATGCACAAAAAAATTTTATATGTCATTTTGTGAAAAAAACCTGCGATTCGTCGGAATCCCCTTTGTGGACCATTGCCACAGCTTATTTTTAATTTTTATGTTTCATCAAAATATAAAAAATGATGTTCAGGACATGAGAATTAATACAGTATGTAGTTTTTAAAAATTGGTTACAGCTGTAA
Source organism: Microlaimidae sp. YZB2_3 (assembly GCA_030248175.1). NCBI lineage: Eukaryota > Metazoa > Nematoda > Chromadorea > Desmodorida > Microlaimidae > Microlaimidae sp. YZB2_3. Next base: position 16,034 of record JASAMX010005846.1, read on the forward strand.
TGAACATTGACTGTACAAAATTTGTGCGGTTTTAACTGTAGTGTTCCACCTTAATAAAACGAATTAATTCACAGTCGATAACGAATACCAAAACCCGACTGCAAATATAACCCCAGTAGATAGTAATAAAATTTAATGAAATAAAATTCATGAAATTTGCTTTATAAATCATAACTGGGACCGTTACTTATAAAGCGCGATTAATATCGATTGAGAAAAATTGAAAAATTTGATTGCTTACTGGCTACGTGGAATATGCTAACTAATCACAGTTGTTAAAAATGATTAAGGCAGAGCTTATTGTGTTCTGATATTCGATAAGCATTCGAATTAACTTTTCTTCTTAATCCCTGGCCAATCTCGCTTTATAAATGCGGCTACTGCTTTTCAAAAATAATAGCTTTTTTAAAAACTATGCCTTTTTGCATAGTGTTTTTTTTCTTTCAATGATCTAATTTCCAACGATCTACAGTCTCTCAGAGCTAAACTCCAGCAATCTAGTGTTCGATAATTTAATTTTCAACGATATATTGTCTCTCAGATAATCTCCAGCGATCTAGGTTGGGCGATGTAATATTCAAAAATCTATTGTCGACAGTCTAATCTCGTGATATCATCAATCAAACAAAGTCACAAAATATATATTGAAGTGTGGAAAGTGCGTTCGTAAACTTTTGAATCACTTTAATTTTGTGTTGGAAAACTACGCAAAAACTACTGAACGTACTATTATTGAACTGCGGAATACGGAACGACCAATCACCAGCGCGCCAGTTATTATCATGCAAATTAAAACTCATCGTATAAAAATTATTCCTTAGGTACCTTTGGTAGATTCAGCCGGTTTTTTTGGTTTGATTAGTTAAGCATCAAATGCTGTCTTTGTGGTTATGTTTACAGTGGGCCACCCAGTACTTGGGCTGGATCGAAATACTCATTATTGTCAAGAATAACTAATATTATTATGTATTCTTACTATTGTTAATAAATGCAGACTTGTGCACTGAAAAAAAGAAGGAAAAAAAGAAAAAAGGGACAAAAAAAAGCAAAAATAAGGTAAAAATAGCTCTAAAATGGCTTAAAATACATTGAAATAGGCTAAAAACTGCAAAAAATTGGCGATGATGGCGTCATCAAAGGTCAAAGGTCAAAAATGGCGTCATAATTTTAGGATACTTTTTTTCTTTTTTTGGCGGGGGAGGAGGCAATAAAACGGAGGGGGCAAATCCTCCAATAAAGCGGGGGGGGGGGTATTTCCAGACCGTGCACAGGTCTGTAAATGTGGTTCGTTATATGTAATTCTCTCATGCATTTTAAGGAGGGGGTCCGCTTGTTTTTGCAAGAAAAAATAGGCTACGCTTTTAGTTCCAGTCTAATATTTGTATATCGACCGAAGATTATCAAAATTTCATTGTTAAAACGAAGAACATATAAATAAACAGGGTAACTAAAGAGCAATTAAATATAAAGCTATGGTATTCATAAAATTTTGCACCAAGTTCATTCGGACTGGGCCCACTTGTTTTTGCGAGAAAAAATAGGGTACGCCTTTAGTTCCAGTCTAATATTTGTATATCGGCCGAAAATTATCAAAATTTTATTTTTAAAGTAAAAAATATATAAATAAACATGGTTCGGAATTTATGAATACCAGTGAAACAGACGCAGTCTAAAGTCCGGGTCCAAAGGTATCTGAACAATTCGCTCCCTACAATTTGCTCCCGGGACCATTCGCTCCCGGAACAATTCGTTCACTGGACAATTCGCTCCCTTGACAATTCCCTTCCCGCCCAATTCGCTCCCGGCATTGTTTACAAACGCAATTTTTATTACACAATCTTTATTGGGGAGAATTCGTTCCTTGGACAATTCGCTCCCTGGACAATTCGCTCCCTGGACAATTCGCTCCCTGGACAATTCGCTCCCTGGACAATTCGCTCCCTAGACCTATCGCTCTCTTTACAATTCAATCGTTCCTCTGGAAGATAAATTTTAAAAAATCGTAGGTGGCCCAATTTACTCTCTTTTTATTTCTTATCACCGTAATTTTCAAAAAGCATATTTTGTTTGGGACAAAATTTTTAATCGTTTTTTTATCACAATTTTTTTTGCTGAATACAATTCAATTACAATTTTTTTGAAAAAAGGTGGTATTATTTGAAATTTTACATTAACAATTTTGTGAAAATAAGCTTGTTTTTTTTTAGAAAATGGTCTCCAATATAACACAGTTCTTATGGACGAATATTATTATGGTGTCTGGAAGAAATACCTTCTGCAAAAAATCTTCAGAAAAAATATTTTTTTTTGAAAATTATTCGTCATTTTTAAAAAAGAGTAAAAAAAAATTTTAGGTTTTTTTAAGGTTTTTTAATGTTTTTTAGTTTGATTTTAAGGTTTCGCTTAGGCTTAGGGAAACAAATATTTTTTTTAAGTTATTTTTTTCGAAAATATTATACAGAATGTATTTCTTTCTAGTGCCATTATTAATAAACTTTGAGCAAACAAAGGTAAATTTTTTTATTTTAAATTAATGTAATACTAATTTTTAAGCGTGACGTAAAAGGAGACACATCAATGGATATTAAATAAAAACAAAGCGCAAAATATCCAAATACAGTTAGTTGCTAAACATTAATTTTGGTATATGGTTATTATGATGTATGGAGTTTTTTACAAATTTCCTAACAACAGAAAATTTAAAAATTATACAAAAGTTCTATATAAAGAAACGACATGTTTTTTCACACGTTTATATGTATTTCGCTTTTTTTAAAAGAAAATTTTAGTTTTTAAATGGTAATGCCAGAATTACAGCAAACAAAACACAAAAAAATGTTTAACTTCTAGTAAACAAAAATTTTTCTTTAAACTGGTATAGCATTCATTTAATATTTTTCAGAATTGAAAATAAAAAATTAAACTCAAATTTAAACTTCAAACTAAATTTTAAATCGGAAATTCATTGCAAGAAAGCAAATTGTATCAAGAAAAGTAAGCTTTATAGAAATTACGCTTATAAAAACCTTGCGAACTAGGAATGAAGAGCAAAAAAAAACAAACGCAAGAAAATGAGTTGTGGAGGGAGTGGACTGTCCATAGGGAGCAAATTGTTCAGGGAGCGAATCGATTTAACCCCGAGGCACCGCACCAACTATAATCAGAGAACGTATATGAAATAAAATTTGTAATTCATGTTCATCTTCTTCTTCTGCTGATTCTTTATTCATAAAAAATAATTGCAATCATTAGAGATGCCGGAGCGCCACACAGCAATGTAGCCCCACGACATTGCGTCAACTAAATATAAGGAACGCGGGTAAAATTTGTAATTCATGCTCATCTTTTTCTTCTCATTATTGTTATTTTTATTTTAAAAATATAATTGCAATCCTTGCTGGTGCGGCGATTTAGCCCCACTGCACCGCTCCAACTATAATTAAAAAACGTCCGTAATTTTTTTAATAAATTTTCATCTTCTTCTTTTTATTTAAAAAAAAATTAATTGAATTATTGGTGGTACGGGAGCGCCACACCGCGATTAAGCCCATGGCACCGCGCCAACTATAATTAGAGAACTTGGATAAATTTTGCAATTTATGTCCTTGTTCTCCTTATGATTAATAGTTTTTTTTTAAACGTTTGTATCTTAAAACCGATTTTCCTCCGTTGTTACTGATTTATCAGAAATAAACATGAGCTCGTTGAAAAAGGTAAAAAATCGCGCAATAATTTTTTTAGGAGCCACTTTTTTCAGTGTCCAAATTTAAGTTGTTGACAAAATAATTTTAAATTCGTATTAATAATCGAGCACTATTAGAAATTTATATTATTGCATAGCTAAGACTCTAACTTTTTTATATTTAATTTAAAAAATTAATTTATCAATTATGGAGAATCACGACGGTTAATTCAATGTACACCAAGGTCTAGAGAAGATTTAAAAATAATTTATATATGACGTAGGTTAACGTATAAAAACATGATCATAATACACAAAAATAACAGAAACATAAAGTATTTTTTTCAAAAAAACATCTGGTTGTTGTGCATCTTTTTTTCTTCCTCAGTTTTACCGGTCTTATACAAATTATTTTCAAGTCTTCTCGAGACCTTTGTGTACATTGAATTAACCGTCGTGATTCTCCATAAATGAAGAATGAAAAATGTCGGCAAAGTTTTTCACATTGTAATGTTCACGAAAAATACGTTTTTTAGAGTGGGGGAAAAGAGAGAGAAAGAAAAAAACAAAAAAAAACAAACAAAAAAAACCACCAAACACAACAAAAAAAAAAAAAAAAAAAGACAAAAAAAACCCCAACCCACAAAACACCCAACAAAAAACAGACAACAACCACACCCCCAAAAAACCCACAAAAAAGCAGACCACAAAACCACCAACCCACCACCAAACCCAAAACCAAAAAAAAAAAAACCACCAAAAAAAAAAAAAAAAAAAAAAACAAAAAAAAAAAAAAAAAAAAAACAAAAAAATTAAAACCAAAACACCCAAAAAAAAAAAAAAAAAAAAAAAAAAAATAAAAAAACAGAAAAAACCAAACAAATCAAAAAAAAAAAACCACAACACCCCAACAAAAAAAAAAAAAAAAAAAAAAACCACCCACCCCAAACCAACCAAAACCCAAACCCAAAAAAAAAAAAATAAAAAAAAAAAAAAAAAAACACACCACCAAAAAAAAAAAACACACCCAAAAAAAAAAAAAAAAAAAAAAAACAAAAAAAAAAAACCACAAAAAAAACAAAAACAAAAAAAACACCAAAAACCAAAAAAAAAAAACACCCCAAAAAAAAAAAAAAAAAAAATAAAAAAAAAAAAAAAAAAAAACCCCCCCCTTCATAATATTAAAACTGTTAAAACATATCTCGGCAACGGATTGATTATAAACATGTCATTAAGCAACTAATACTATATTATATAAGGTTATTTTTTAATTTGATTTAAAAAAGTGGTAGACTAGCCTTGAAAAATGCTCTAAGAATAGAGCAGGAAAAAGGGGCGGTTTCTACCGGGCGTGTGTTTAGACAGAAAAGATGTGGACTAGTCTAAAATGGACATTATTTGCACCATAAGAAATTTGATTTGGCCAACTGCCCACTGAATAAAAATTTCAACCATATGATAATAATCTATTTATACGTTGAACAAATTACACAGCTTTTTTTAGTTACATTGCATTTTTTTAATCTGATGAAATGACAATTGAAAAATTATACTCACAGCAATCTTTGACAAGCGCGAAATCGCCAGTTTTTCAAATTTATAGTTGTTTCTTACACATACAAAATGTAACCTTCTAATTGAAAAAGTGGCGATTTCGCGGTTTTCAAAGATTGCTGTGAGTATAATTTTTTCAATTGTCATTTCAAAGATTAAAAAAATGCAATGTAACTAAAAAGTGCTGTGTTATTAGTTTAACGTATAAATAAATTATTATGATATCGATATGGTAGAAATTTTTACTCAGTGGGCGGGCAGCTGGCCATATCAAATACCAATTTCTTATGGTGTAATGTCCATCTCAGACTAGTCCAAATCTTTTCTGTCTAAACACATGCCCGGGAAGAAATCGCCCCTTTTTCCTGCTCTATTCTTAGAGCATTTTTCAAGACTAGTTTCAATGTACAGTGAAATAAAAAAAAAACAAGTTTTGTAAGAAATTATAAGAAAAAATTAGCACAAAAAACAAACAAACATCGGACTGCATTTAAAATTACTGCATTTTCGTTTCCTCTTTTTTTTATATTCATAATATACTATACATTTTAGGTTTCCTGACAAAGGCATGTGTTTTATCAGCTTGGAACGAGAATAAATTGTTTTAAACCTATTTCTGTTTTTAAAACACGATGCAAGAATATAGCAATTTTAACATAATTAGGGTAGTGCATTTAATTTCGGCACTTTTTCGTTTTTCCAATGTAACTTTTCACTGTATGGCCCGATTTTCATGTTTGATAACTCATTTTGAAGCTTTCACGATACTGCGTTGCGTCATAAAAATTTCACTGTACGAAAGTTGTTTTTTAACTTAATTAAACCAGTTTTTAAAAAAATGGAAAATGGCCGAAATTAAATGTATGCATTTAATTTTCAAAAATTTTAGAGCCTATCATTATCTATGAACAGTTTTCTTTAATTTAAGCTTCTACTTGTTGTTCAACGTGTAACTGGCAAAAAGTTACAGCTAAAGTGCCAAATGGTATAAAAATGAGCAAAATTGACACAAAATGACGGGTATTTTTAAAGACGTTAAATTTAATTAAAAATATACACATAAACATCGAAATCATTTGAACTCACGCCTAAAGGCGTGGGGGCATGCATATAAAATTTTGTTCCTTTTTATGAAGAATTTGCAAAGATATCATGTTTAGAAGTAGTGTATCGAAAACCATCTAATTTCGGGAATTTTCTCCCAAACTTCAATAAAAAAATAAGACGCCTAAAACCAATTGTAGTTTGTGTTATGCACTTTAATATTTGTTTAAAACGCTTTAGCATCCTAGTATTTAAGTGTATACATAATTTTAGAATTGTGAATAAATAAATTGGAGAGAAATTCTCAGAATTTGAAATATTTTTTGTTGTTATGGAAAAAAGCGCATTTAATTTAGGCACTTTTTAAAAAGTACCCACTTAATCGATTAAGTGCCACTTAATTCAACCCGTTTTTACCTAAACTATTGCTCGAAACGACTGAAAACAAATTGCTATTTATTTGTAATTTGGGAAAAAAGTGCATTTAATTTTGGCACTTTTTAAAATGACCCACTTAATCGAGTTTAAGTGCAGTGCTATGACCCCTACACATTTCAACGTTGTCTTTTACCTATTTATAACTACAATTTAACACCCGACCACTTAATTCAACCCGTTTTTACCTAAACTATCGATCGAAACGACCAAAAACAAATTGTTGTTTTTTGTAATTTGGGAAAAAATTGTATTTAATTTCGGCAGTTTTAAAAATTTAAAAGTAACAAAAGAACAAAAAACTGTCAACGAAACTCAGCTAAAATTAAAACCTAAATATTACTTTTTAACGGTTATAGATGCTCTGGTTTTAGCAGCAGACAACAATATGTGTGCCGAAATTACACGATTTTATTTTATAACGATTGCTCACCATAGACGCAACATAGAACCACGGGGACTAAAAATTCTGAAAATAGACTAAATTTTACCAGGACAGTTTAATTTTTAAACCAATTTATTGCATAATCATGAAATGCCCATGTTCTAAAAACGAGTAACAATTTTATTTCTTATAAATCATACAATTTCACATGAAAATATCACAACATAACATAACAAATAAAAAGCTCACGACAGTCATCTACATATAATTAGCTCTCATTTGAGCTATCAAACGTCGTATTCCGTCCAGGATTATCAAAGATATAGTCCAAAATCAAAAATGCTCAATTTGAAAAGAGCCGAAATTAAACGCACTACCCTATATAATCATCAAGAGAAAAGCACTAGAAGACTTTCTAATTCGTAAACTCAATAAAGCTTAAGCCTATTTATACCTTAATTTAATTACCAACTAAAGATAACATTTTTGAATAATATAAAAAGGTCACCACATAACATAACTTATACTCGCCTTAACATGAAAAAACGAAATAACCGTATTATTTTTACCCGTTTTTACTGCTAGCCCGGCAAATTCTATGTTTTATAAAAAATAACTGATTTTGCAACAATTTATTAAATGAATAATGTTCAGAAAATTTGTCTAAAATATTTGGTTTCGTAACTATAAAAATATATGTAAGATAACTCAAAAACTTTATGGCTAATAATCAACAACTGTTTTACAATTTAAAATTGGAAACGTCATTGGTATACAAAGAAAATTTATGAACTACAAACTTTTTTTTTTTGATTTCCACTACCGTAACAGAAATTTAAACAAAAATTTATAAAATAGAATAAAATAAACGTTGTCATTTATTTTTATTTGTTTGCTATAATTTAGTGTTACCATGAAAAACCGGATTATTTATACCTCCTGTTTTAAGCAATTTTTAAATATAAACGGCGCTCAAAATATACGGTAACTTCCTGTTTAAAAACCTCAAATTACCGTATACTATTAGTGATGTTCAGAGCTCCGGAGAAAACATCCGAAAGTCGCTTTAGTTTTGTAATAATTTTATTGATTAATTTAGATTTCGATTTTAATTTCGATTTCGATTTTTATTTCGATTTCGATTTTTAATTTTATTTTTTAGATTTCGCTTGCAAGTTTTCTCTATAAAGTATTTCAATCAAATTTTTGCACACAATTTTCCCACTAATCCATGCAGGTTTGGGAACTTTTTTTACTATAACCCGGTAAGGAAGGGGTGCCTCAATTGAAAAGGCGGGCTTTTACCTGACTTCTACCTGCCTGCATCGCTAATTATCTGCCGTCTATCTGCCTCTATTTTCTGCCTGCCTTCACACTGTCTCCTACGGGCCTCCTAACTTATACTTTAACATAAGAGGCAGTATGTAGCACATGCTTCTTACTGTTAAGCTGCCTCCAAGAAAGTTTTGAATGCCTCTGTCTTGCCTGCTACCTGCCTTCAAGACATTTTTGCTGCCTCCTACCAGCCTTCAATCTTCCGGAGGCAGCCGACCTTACCGGATTAAAACACATAACGTTTAACAATGCCAATTCTTCTCTCAGGGTGTAGCCAGGATTTGATTCTGTTCAGCTGAATAGTGGCCAGTTGCCAGTACTTTTTTATGACTAGGCGAGAATATTCGTGGTAGTTTCCGATGGGCTGGGTTCTAGCCCAGGCAAGGGCTTTTTTCAACAGCGCTTTCCGTTGTTTCAAAGGAATTGTGATCGTTTTGCCATTCGATATGCTGAACACCAGAACGAAAATTGTCAAAGCCAACCACATGGAAAATTTCATCTTCTAGACCTTTTGTAACCAAGGTTTCGACTTTCTTTATGAATACAAATCCCTTATGAACCCTTGCAATCTCAATACACCGTTTGATTGAGAAAATCCAGCTGCAAAATATGTATTAAATAAAATTTAAAAATTTTAAGGATTGCTTTTTTTGAAAAAAATTATATGAAATAGTAAAGTTTAATACTAAAATTGAATGCATATCAAAAAAACTTAATAAAAATTTATGAACCCACCCATTATTAAAACGTACACTTCCTGTCAATTTATCTCTTACATTTTTTCGTTTAAAGCATTTTATTTTATAAATTACAATACGGTAAAATGTTGATTTAAATTGGAAGAAAATGTGCGTTTTATTTCTGCATTCATTTTAATTGTTATTTAGATTATTCTATGGTGAATTCAATTTTTGTATTATAGTTTAATTTTATTATGGTTTTCGTTTAAAAAATTTCTCGTAAAAAATTTCAGGTAGTTTTTGGTGTCCATTTTTATCCCTTATTTTTTACTAATATATGATTAATTTTGCAAAATATTTTTGGACATTTTTCTGCACATATAAATTTCAGTCGTAATCATTAATAAGTTCTAGAAAATAAACAGTGTAAAATAACAGAATTTCAGAACCTTAGCAAAACGTTTCAAATGAAATTACAGTTTTCAAAACTATTTATGTTCGAAACTTTTACATTTAATAGTAAAATATAGAAGTAAAAAGATTAAACACCCAGTGCCGTTTAGTAAAAATTAAAAAGGCAAGCACCATTTAAATGGTTTTTGCTATTTACATATTTTCGATAGTAATAAATTTGAGTCAAAATTTTCTCTAGTCAATTAACCTCGATAAACTTAAAATGTAATCAAAAATGAATCACACTAACACATAATTGTGTGCTGTTTGACTTATTTTCCAGTAGTAATTTATACACCCACAATTAAAAGCTATTTGCAAGCGGAAATGAGAGCTTTGTAAATGACTTTTTATTTACCTCTTAAGTAAAATAAACTGTTTGGTATTACAAATAATAACCTAGGTATAGGGTAATGCATGTAATTTCGTCACTTTTTGGACATTTTTAAAACCGTTTTTTGGCCATAACTTTTTTCAGCTTTGTTTGATCAAAAAGTTTTATATTACAAAGTTGTATATTTTTTATTTTAAACACACTGATATGCATAACAATCAACATCTACGTAAATTTCGTTTTATAAGGGACGATATCGAAAATGGCCACTTTGGAAAATTCGTTTGGTGCATTTAATTTCGGCACTTTTTTCTTCAGGCTATAACTTTCTTGTTTTTAGGTCAATATTAATGTTTAATGGCTTATTTGAAAGTTGACTGCTATATTGGTTATTTTTCCTCTAATTTGTTTTTATCTGAGTGAAAAATTGAAAACTAAATTAAAGTGCCGAAATTAAATGCATTTTCGAAAGTGCCGAAATTAAATGCACCTTGCCCATTTTCCATTAAGACGTTACTACAGCCAACGAAAAAATTGGTAGATGATGTTATGACTGTCCTTTTTTTGCCCATTCATCTAGTTTCTAACGAGCAATCAATCACTTCTCAATTCAAATTTGGGACCAAGTTATGATAAGATATGTAATCAAAACTTGAAAAAGTGCCGAAATTAAATGCATGACCC
>JASAMX010005847.1:0-26098 GCA_030248175.1 Microlaimidae sp. YZB2_3
ATAAACCTTTTTGTCTTCGACTTAAATAATTTTGGAAACCTTATTCCCATCCATAATTTTTTTCGTCAAAGTATTTTTAGTGGTTCAGAAGATTCGTTCCTTCAAACATTTCTACGGTAATCCTGTGTTTGAAAGTTTGCTTAATGAGATAAAAAGTTTAAACCAATGATACACTTAAAAGAACACGGAAACTTTATATTGTCATTTGATACCTTGATTGTTAAAATTGCTGCAGTATTTGTTCCAAACATAGTGTTTGCTGTTTGCCGTACAAAAAACCTGCGATTTTTTTACCAAAAAGACGAAGTGTAAGGAAAAATTTTGGGCAATCTTAATTCCTATTTTCGGCCGAACATTTCACATCAAAAACTATCCTGTGAGCAGAAAACAGTCCATTATGTATCATTTTCCCTATTATCTCATTGAAATACAGAGGGCCGGAGGGCGAGGGCCCTCCGGGCCGATATATATATGGGATTTTGCCGAGGGGGGGGCGGTCTGCCAATGTCTCAAGGGGTGTTACGGCGTGAAACCGTATATGGGATTTTGCCGATGGGGGGCGGTCTGCCAATGTCTCGGGGGGTGTTACGGCGTGAAACCGTATATGGGATTTTGCCGATGGGGGGCGGTCTGCCAATGTCTCGGGGGGTGTTACGGCGTGAAGCGCCGTAACTGCGTCGCGTAGCGGCGCAAAGCCGACGCGAAGCGTCGGCCGGAAGGTCTGGCGGTGTCCTGTCGCCCGGAGGCGAAATTTTTTTACATATACGCTTAAAACTTGTTTAAAAATTGTCTCCAGCGATTCTTATAGTTATAGTTTTAATTTTGTTTTTATAACCTAATTTTTACACAAAATATTTATTACATAAATAACAGCATGAAGCCGACAAGGAGCGTTAACCGGGGGTTTTGGGGGTGCCCCCCCAACCGCCGGAGGCGAAAATTTTCGGAAATATGCACCAAAAACTGCTTAATAATTGTGTCCAGCGAATCATATGGTAATAGTTTTACATGAGTTTCGATAACCTAAAGCTTTATCAATTTGTTTGTTACTGTGGTAGGAGCACCAAGCCGACGCAAGGCGGCAGCCGGGGGGACTGGGGTGTGTACCCTAGCCGGAGGCGAAAATTTTTTAAAAAAAGCACTAAAAATTGCTTAAGAATTGTCTCCAGTCAATCATATAAGCATAGATTTACTTTTGTTTTTATAACCTAATTCCTAAACAATTTGTTTGTTACAACTTTAAATTAGTATGATGTTAAAATTTTGTACTATATCCAAATAAGGTTTTTTCTTAATTCTATTAATATTAAGAAACAACCTGATTTATATATAATTGGCTAAATTATTTAAAAATATGCGCGACTGCAAGGGGTTTGTAATTTACAAGCAAAAAGTGGGGTTGAACAAATAAAAAGAAAAAGTCTCACCTTCCCGCAAAGCGGGGAAAATTTTTACAATGTGTAATTTTATGCATTTAAGATACACTACATTTTTATAACCTGAAAATAAAAAAAGTAAAGAGGGGACCCTTACAAAAATGGCTGGCTTCGCCAGCCAGGGGGGGGGGAGCGGACCGCCCCCCATAAGTATGGAAACGGCCAAAGGGGGGGGGCGGTCGCCTCCCCCCACCTCCCCTATATACGCTACTGATATATAATACATATAAAATTCGTGTTTTAACGTTTTTTGTTAAATCCTATTGTAAGTGTGTTTTTTTTATAATTAACAAAATTAACAGATGACATAATGTATGTAACGTACTTAGTCACACAACGTTGTGTGTCGACTTCTGCCGCAATACTGCGAATAATAATGATTCTCTGAAATAGTGTTATATTAATTTAGTAAACAAAAAAAACACATGAAAACTTTACATGCGTGAAGTAGTAACTAGTGATAAAAGTAGTACTAGGACTAGTTAGTGTTAACTAGTACTAGGCTAGATAGGAATAGATAATTTTGATTTTCGCCGGACTAGACTAGACTAAAGCTAAAGTCTTCCAAGCTGAAATTAAGGGCGTAACCGCTCTCCGCCAGGAAGAAATAAACTATAAACTTGCGAGCGGGAAAAATTAAAAAAAAAGTTTTCAGCGGTTATGTAACCAATTATTAATTAGTTGCGTCATGTGTTTCTCTGCACGTGATATTTTCTCCAAAAACGAGTGGTTACCTTACCACTCATCTATTTTCACCCTGATAGAATTTATCTTTAGATAATTTTCCTGGACTAGATAACTAACTAGTCTAGTCGAAATAATATGCAAATTTTTGACATTGATAAGTAAATAACTAATTTACGTAATTGATTAGGCTTGTATTATTGTCTTGCCAAACCTATGCTGCAACCAACTAAATTATATTTTTGTCTTTTTCACAAAGGATTGATAACTGTGATAAAAATTTTAAAATATACGAACTGGTCACAAAAATCTTAAAGGGTTTATGCATCATTTTATTTATTTTTTTTTATTTTTTGTGTGTAGCGTAACCTGGAATTTTTACTGTGTAGCTTGAAATTTTGACTATCAGGGGCCTGTTTCATAAAATACTGGTCTTCGTAAATTACAAATCTATCAATAACTTTTTTTATTCTGAACCATTTGCGTTGAAATTTGAAATGAAAAAAGATTATATGCCATGTGCAAACTATTTAAAATTTCATGTACGTAGCTGTTGTGTGTTTAAAGTTATTAGAGTTTTAAACTTTGGCCACTTGTAATTTTTTACAAGTTCTCAAAAGAAAAATTTACCCTACTCCGAGTAGGGTAAATTTTTCTTTTGAGAACTTGTAAAAAATTACAAGTGGCCAAAGTTTAAAACTGGAATAACTTTAAACACACAACAGCTACGTACATGAAATTTTAAATAGTTTGCACATGGCATATAATCTTTTTTCATTTCAAATTTCAACGCAAATGGTTCAGAATAAAAAAAGTTATTGATAGATTTGTAATTTACGAAGACCAGTATTTTATGAAACAGGCCCCAGGTAATGTTGTAAACCTAGCCTTGTTAACTAATGATTCTTTTAGATTCTCATGCTTGTTTGATTACTCATTTAGGAATGCAAGAGAACATCACTAGAACAATTTTTTTTGCTAAATCAAATGACCGTAATCTCTTGATGACTGAAAACACCTTCTTATTTTAAGCTTGGTTAGTAAGGTATGGTGGGGTACGAACGTAGCTGGCGTACAATTCATAAATCAAATAATCGCCATTTTAGCTTTAATAATATTAGTCAACTAATATTACAATTCTATTATTTAAAAGGTTATCAAACAACTTTTTACTTTACATTTATATTCATTTTTGGCTTGAAAGTGCGGTTCAGAATAAACCTTTTTGTCTTCGACTTAAATGATTTTTTTGAAAACCTTATTCCCATCCATAATTTTTTTCGTCAAAATATTTTTAGTGGTTCAGAAGATTTGACCCTTCAAAAACATTTCTACGGTAATCCTGTGTTTGAAAGTTTGCTTAATGAGTATAAAAATTTAAATTACAAATGATACACTTAAAGAACACGGAAACTTTTTATTTTTGTTTGATACCTTGATTGTTAAAATTGCTGCAGCATTTGTTGAAACATAGTGTTTGCTGTTTGCCGTACAAAAAACCTGCGATTTTTTTACCAAAAAGACGAAGTGTAAGGAAAAATTTTGGGCAATCTTAATTCCTATTTTCGGCCGAACATTTCACATCAAAAACTATCCTGTGAGCAGAAAACAGTCCATTATGCATCATTTTTACTATTATCTCATTGAAATAATGTAATAAAGCATTCGCGACAACTTTTCTATACATATCATTCCTCAAAGATATAAAAAACGAAAAAAAAATCACTTGAAAAACAAAAAGTTCTTGACTTTTCACTTGGACACATTCTATTTCCATCACTATAATATTAAAAACAGCGAACAAATTTTATTATTTTTGTATATGTGCTTGTCATAGAGCTTAGAGGGTTTTTAAAATCATATTTTATTGTTTATTATTTCCAAAAATATATCTTGAGTTATTAATAAAAAAACTATAACGGGTTAAGTAAAAAATTAAAAATTAGTGAGAATGCTAAAAACTTATTATTTTTGAGATTTAAAATATTAAAACAGACATTTTTGAAAAAAAAAACACCGAAACTAAAATCTTATAGGTTTTATGTTTAAGTGGGGAACAAAACCAAACTGGATTAACCGGTACTGGGACACATTGAAAATTTATTTGAATTCGAAAACCCTACCGATTCGTCTACGCTACTCGCTCACAATTTTTAAACTTGCTAAGTATTCCGTGACAAATGAATTCTTACACTTCCTGTTATCGGTGAAATAATGGCAGGTTTTTTGTACAAAAAACGCAATATCGCAATAACTACTGCAAAAATTTTAACAATTAAAGCATAAAGAGAAAGTAGGAAATAACCGCTTTTTTTAAGTGAATCATTTTAAACTTAAATTTTAATATTTATTGAAAACTCTTTCAAGTATTCAGAATCATCAAAAAAACAACGCATTTTTGGAGGGTCATATCTCTTGAACCACTGAAAATATTTTATTGACTATTGGTGGAAAAAATAAGGTTTTTAAAAAAGTCATCAAAATTGAACACAAAAGGTTTGACTCCCTACTTCCCTTTTAAAACCAGGCACCTTCAAGTTTCGATAGTTTTCCGTTTTTATAAGATTTTTTTTAAATGTGAAGAAAATCTTTTAAATCAAATGTTAAAGAAAACAAAATTGAGATTTTTCGATTTTTAAATTTTGCACTGTCGAAACTCCTCGTTCATTTAAAGTTAAGCTCATTTATACTTTTACTCCAATATTTTAGGTATCCAGTCTTTATATTTGTTCTCAAAAATAAGGAAGTATATCTTTGGAGAAATTCTCTAAAAATAGAGCAGGAAAAACAGGCAATATTTCTCCGGGCGTATGTAGACAAAAAAATATGGACTAGGATGAGGTGGACATATTTGGACTATAGAAAATAAGTATCTGGTTTGTGCATTTGCTCACTAAATAAAAAAAATGTACTATTATAAAAATAATTTATTTATACAATAATTAATTCGACAGTTTGATGCAATAAAAAATTTAAAAAAAAACATATGCACAACATCTTTGACAAACGCGAAATTGCCACTTTTTTTTAATTTATATTTTAACACGGAATATAACATCCTATTATTGAAAATCACGATTTCGCGCTTGTCAAAGATTGTTGTGATTATGATTTTTCCATTGTTATTGCGTCAGATTATAGGAAAACTAAAGTTTTTTGTGCAATTTGTTGACCGTATAAGCAAATAATTTTCGTAATGGTACAAATTTTTTATTTAGTGAGCAATTGCACAAACCAGATGCTTATTTTCAAAGATTTCCACCTTAGGACTAGTGTACATTTTTTCTGTGGAAACAAATTTCTTAAACGTATTTCAATTATATGCGAAATATTACAAATTGTTATTTTTTTTATACAAATATAAAACAAAAATAGAAGTACTTTAGAAAATTTTTCGAGTGTTTTTCTCAAAATCCTTCTGGAAAGTAAAAATTTTTTTCTTGTAGAGTTTAAAAAACGCCCAATGTTAATGTAGTATTTTCTGATTATTATTCATGAAACTTTAATTTGTTTTTATTTTGGAAAATAAACTAAAAAATAACTGTTTTTTGACTAAAGTATTGTAATTTCCAAAAAAACTTTAAAAAAATCTCGGTAAAAAATTAAAAAAGCGAAATTTTATTTTTTTATAAATTTCTCCTACATTTCATATACCTCCAGAAGTATTAATATTATTTTGAAAGCGCACGTTTATTAAAATAATAAGTTATATTAGTTTTGAAATTTTTTTTGTGGTGAAAGAAAAGATTGTGTGGTTTTCAAATTAAGCGCACCTCCGGTCGTTCCCTTGATTATAATTCACAAACTAAACCTTAGTTTAAAGTAAAAAGTGTGTTTTTCAAGAAAGTATGAGTTTTCAATTTAGAGAAGACAATCATTTTTCGCTTTTTTTGGCTTGGTAAAGAAGAAGATATTATGTTGAAATGTATTTTGTTCGCCTTTTTTACCGTGCACGTGGCATGAATATCGACAAGTGAGACGCGCAGCTGGATTGAAATTAACCAATATAATATAAACTAGCCGTTAAAAATGCTCTAAGAATAGAGCAGAAAAAGGGGCGATTTTTTTTGCGGGTGAAAAGATGTGGACTAGTCAAAAATGTACATAATGTGGACCATAGGAAATTTGCATTTGGTTTGTGCAGCTGCTGAGGCAGCTGAGCTTCCCACTGAAAAAAATTTTTACCATATGATAATGATTCTTTATCACACAGCACTGTTGCATTTTTTTTACTCTGATGAAATGTTATTTGAAAAAAATATACAGCAATCTTTGACAAGCGCGAAATCGCCACTTTTTCACTTAGAAGGTTATCTTTGTAACTATAAGAAACAACTATAAATTTTAAAAAGTGGCGATTTCGCGCTTGTCAAAGATTGCTGTTGTAAGTATATTTTTTAATTAACATTTCATCAGACTAAAGAAAAAATGCAACATGTTGTGATAACTACTTAAGTAGTTAATTACTTAACTACTTAACTACCATGATTTTGGCTAACTACTTAACTACCTACTTTCTTTTCTAATAGTAGTTACCTACCTACTTAACTACCTACTTTTATAAAATAAAGTAGTAGTTAATACAAGTAGTTAACAAAGTAGTTACAAAGTAGGCAGAAAGTAGTTAGCGAAGTAGGCAGAAAGTAGTTAGCGAACTAAGCAGAATGTAAAAAATTATAAAAAGAGAAACTTTTATTTCTCTTTTTAGTTAAAATACAACAAAAATCTTTTTGTTTTGTTTGTTTGTTTTATTTAATTTTGTTAAAAATATAATGCATTTTTTAAGTTTTTTTATTTTATATTAAAAAGATTTTTTTAATGTTTTAATCGTGTTTATTATAAAACGTTTTCGAAAAGAAACTGTTTGAACGAATGATAATTTTGTTATATAACAAATATTGAGCTTAAATAAAATTTGAACTTTCCCGCTTCTATGGAGAATCATGACGGTTAATTTAATGTACACAAAGGTCTTGAGAAAAATTGAAAATAATTTGTATAAGATCGGAAAAAATGAGGAAGAAAACACATTTACAACCACCTGTTTTTTAGAAAAGTTATTTTATGTTTAATTCTTATTTTCTTATATTATCATCGTGTTTTTTTAGTTAACCAAAGTCATATAAAAATTATTTTTAAATCTTCTAAAGACCCTTGTGTACATTGGATTAACTGTCGTGCGCGATTCTTCATTGACCAACAAGATTCTATAAATCAGACAAACAATTTTGATATGTCATCTTCCTTTTTGAAATCCATTCCAACATAAATTAATTGTAAAAAAACGAATTATTTGTTAAAAAACTCATAAATGAGTTTTTAAAAAAAAAATATTAAAGTAATTTTTACTTTAATAAGTAGGAGGTGTCCGGCGTATCCCCAAATTTTAGGGGGTGTAGGCTATAATTGGGATTTTTAGGGGGGTCTGCCCACCTATGGTTTTGACTATTATAATGTGTTTATTAGCAAAATTACGCCATATAACGTTATTGAAAAACAAAGCGCCGTCAAAGGCTTAAAAGCCCCTGTTTTCTGGCCCTTTGGTAATAAAAAGTCAGGCTCTTAAGTCCAGCTTTCTGTACTCTTGGCTTGGCTCCTTGGCCCTTGTTTTTTCCTGATTATTTCAAATTTGACTCTATTATCGCTTTTGTTCTGGCTTCTTGGCTCTTAGGACCGTTTTGTTTGCTTTATTTTTAAAACGTTAATGATACTATTATTAATGTGGATATTATTTTAATTATATCTGATATTGATATATAAAACAAGAAATTAAAGGGCCCGGAGGGCCCTCGCCTTTCTAGTATATGAAAATATACCAGTCGCGGAAATTAATATTGTTTTTACTTTTGCGATCAAACGTTACGACATTATTTGCCGTCCATGTGTTTTTATTTTTATGCATAATGATTTCAATTTGTTATATTTTTGTTTATTTAGTTTTGTTTTCGCGGTAATGACTTTTGGCAAAATGTTTCCATAATTTAGATTCAACTGATGGCTGAATTTGCAATATATATATATATATATATATATATATATATATATATATATATATATATAGTTTTTCTACGTGTAGATTTTTAAAAATTAATAATTTTTAACTGCATTACACTATAAAAACATTAAGTTTAAAAATCATAAAATTAGTAAATTTAAAATAGAATACAATTAATTATTCTCGAGAAACTTATAAACTTCCAATTATTATTCTAGTCTAGGAACATGGTTTAGATTCTTGTTTTGATTTGTTTGATAAAGATTTTTCATGTGAATGTAGGGTTCTGGGTTAAGATCCACTATTTTCGGTTTTTAAATTGAAACATTAGTTATGATAAATATGAAAGATGTTATATGTTAGAAAATTTGCAGAAAAAATAATTTAAGACAAAGAAAACATTATTTTTCCTAAGCCTAAGCAAAACCTAAAAACCAAGATAAAACTTTAAAAAACTTCAAACCTATTTAAATGCCAAATAATTTACTGCTGAAAGAAAAAAAAATATTTATTTCGGAAAATATTATGCCGAAAATATTCTTTCCGGACATCAAAACGTTTATAAAAATATTGTAGAAAGCTTTTGAAAAGTTTTACAACTCAAAAATAGGCTAATTTCCGTGATATATTGCACGAAAATTACGTAATTCAATCAACGTGAACAAAATTTGCATAATATTAAAAATTACGGTAAGTTACGGTAGATTTTGGACGGAGTCAGAGTCGGAGTCGGTGGAATTTAGTGTTTGCCAACTGTTCCGGTTCCGAGCAATCTCCCAACAAAAAGGGTGAATCTCCCAACTGTGGAATCTCCCAACTGTTTGTGGAAAGTCCCAACAGAATCAAAAAATACGTTTGCAACAAACACCATTTTATTTTTTAGTCAATTAACACTATAATTAAATAAAAATATAGCATTAAATTCTTTATTCATAAAACTAAATTTACCTAAGCCTAAGCAAAACCTAAAAATCAAGCTAAATTGTATTATGGTAAATTTGTATTTAATGATGCTTTTTAAACTGGAGAGTAAAAACTTTATTTTTTTTCCTAAGCCTAAGCAAAACCCAAAAATCAAAAAAAATTCTCATTGGGGTGGAAACTTGCATTTTTGAAAGTACGTTTACAAAATTGCATAATTCCATTTATCATTCATTTAATGCATTTATTTATTTTCGGTTGTTTAAAATTATCGTGTTTAACACCGGTTTTGCAAACGTATTTCTAATATTTGAACTGTTGGGAGATTCATCAATTAGTTGGGACTTTCCACGTTGGGACTTTCCTCAGTTGGGACTTTGCCCGATACCACTGTTCCCAGTAGTAATTATTTCTGCGTGAAAGTACCTTCGG
This sequence comes from Microlaimidae sp. YZB2_3, assembly GCA_030248175.1. NCBI lineage: Eukaryota > Metazoa > Nematoda > Chromadorea > Desmodorida > Microlaimidae > Microlaimidae sp. YZB2_3. The sequence continues at coordinate 9,469 of JASAMX010005847.1, forward strand.
TAAAAAAACTTTCGACAAATGACATTCTGGTAAAAATACCATCGGGTAATTACACATTCATACTAATTGACCATCGATTAATTTAGTTTGGTTATTAGATTTTGCTTAGATTCAGGAAAAATAAGCCCGAAAGTCAATTAGTCAGATTGTCAAATTACCCGATGGTATTTTTACCAGAATGTTATTTGCAAGAAAGTCAAATGTCGAAGGAATTTTTACGCTTTTATTATTACGCGGAGCCTCTACAACGGGTCCGTATAAAAACCCCATAGACAAATTCCCCATAGGCCAAAATCTCCATAAACGTTACAAAATCCCCATAAGGTGATGTAAATTCCCCATAAACATTATGCGTTTGCAATATTTCCTTTAAATTTTTACACATGGGAAATACAACAAAATTTTATCATGATAAAATTTAGCTTGATTTTAGGGCTTTGCTTAGGAAAAAACTAAAACATTTTTAATGCTTTTATAATTAAAACTTAATTTTGTTTAACACATTTTAGTTTGCAAACGCATTTCTGATTCTTATTATATTATTGTTGTTATTAGTTTGCAATTTACACCACATTATGGGGAATTTTGCCGTGGGGATTTGGCAAGCACTAAAAGACACCTACCACACCTACTACACCTACCACACCGACCGACCTAAGCATCCTAAGCAAAACCTCAAAATCAAACAAAACATTAAATTTAGCTACTTGATTTGAAGCCGAGAAAGAGATCTTCAGGGGGAAATTTTTAGAAACAAGAGGAGTTTCACCCCTCGGTTGGTCGGTCGGTGTAGTAGGTGTAGTAGGTGTGGTAGGTGTCTTTTAGTGCTTGCCGGGGATTTTACACTACTTTTATGCCAAACTCTGTTTCACTCGACAGAGTTTCACTCGGTTCCGAGCAATCTCCCAACAAAAAGGGTGAATCTTTTGTGGGCACGCATTTTTCCTCCCAACTGTGGAACTACACAACAATATAAATTTGCAGCGTTGGAGCGAAGTCAGCGGAGTCGTGGTTAGTGTTGCCCTTCAACAGAATCAAAAAATACGTTTGCAACAAACACCATTTTATTTTTTAGTCAATTAACACTATAATTAATAAAAATATAGCATTAAATTCTTTATTCAAAAAACTGAGTACCTAAGCCTAAGCAAAACCTAAAAATCAAGCAAAATTGTATTGTGGTAAATTTGTATTTAATGATGCTTTTTAAACTGGAGAGTAAAAACTTTATTTTTTTTCCTAAGCCTAAGCAAAACCCAAAAATCAAAAAAAAATTCTCATTGGGGTGGAAACTTGCATTTTTGAAAGTACGTTTACAAAATTGCATAATTCCACTTATCATTCATTTAATGCATTTATTTATTTTCGGTTGTTTAAAATTATCGTGTTTAACACCGGTTTTGCAAACGTATTTCTAATATTTGAACTGTTGGGAGATTCATCGATTAGTTGGGACTTTCCACGTTGGGACTTTCCTCAGTTGGGACTTTGCCCGATACCTTTCACTCGATTGCTCGGTCGGAGCTACTACGCTTGACTGACTTGTGGGCACATTTAGCATGGACAACGCACGAATTTCGTTAAACGTTTAATGGGACTTGTTCTTGTTCGGACAGTGCGGTGCAGCGTCAAATTAAAAATACAATTTGGAAATTTTTTTAATGATGTCTTTAAAAAATTATATTAATTATTTTAACGAAATTAATGAATTGCTTTGTGCATTGGGAATGTAATTTTTAAAATTTTTTTCTGGTCTACAAAACTATTAGACTTATATAATTTTTAGAAAAAATCAGTAGTGTAGGAGAATATTACAGGAGGAGCACTAAAAAAAAATAAAATAAAAAACTGAAAAAACAAAATATAATATACCATTTTTTTCCTCCAACAACTTCAACAATTTCTGCAAACAACACCCACGGCCCCCCCCCCCCCAAATGTAGAAGAAGAAGAAGAAGAATATTTTTATTTTTTAGCAATAGTAACATATAAAACAAAAATATTAATGTCACAATTGGTGAATCACAAAATACAAATTTAAAAACGTTACATAGAATGCAAACACACAGATAAAAAAACACTATAGAAAAAACTTAGATGTACAGAAAGAATTTGTTAAAATGCAAGATCAAAAAATAAGATTTAAAAATACAAGAAAACTGAACAAATGTTGTTCTTGTGAATGCGATCCAAATGCAACACAGTAAAAAAAACAGTAGATATTATTGTTATTATGCTAAAAAAACAGCTTAGAAGGCAGATGCCTTCAAATAAGCATCTGCGCTAACTCTAAGCCATATAAAAAGACATCAAAATTCTACATAAGAAGCATGAATTAATTGTCTAAATTTTTTGACAGAATTTACAGAAACTTGAGTTGAGTTTAATTTATTCCAACTAGAAATAGCTCTGTTTGGGAAAGAAAATTTTCTTGCATCAATTCTACTGTCCTCTATTAAAAGTTTAAAAGGGTGTCCTCTAGTGGGATTATAATTAAAGGTAAAAAAATCTTTTGGTTGAAGACAAGTTTTGTTATTAATAATTTTAAAAATTTCACAGAGATCAGTTTTAGCTCTGCGGTCAGAAAGTTTTTCAAGCTTTAAGAAAACCAACCTATTTTCATAGTTAGTATAATTTAGACCACAGCTCTTAAACAGTCGTCTAGTGAAACTTTTTTGGACTTTTTCAATTAACTCTACATCTTTTTTTAAATGTGGGTTCCATACAACAGATCCATATTCTACAATAGGCCTAACATAGGATTTATATGCTCTTACTAAATTTTTTACAGATTTGGCTTTAAAACTTCGAAAAATTAAAGCTGATCTTTGCATAGCTTTCTCTGCAATCCTTTCACAGTGATAAGAAAACTTTAAATTTTGAGACATATAAATACCCAAGTCGCGCACTATTGGAACACTATTAAGAACTTGATTATTAATTGAATATGTGTTTTTTATGGGCTCAGTAGTTTGTCCAATATGAAACGTTTCACACTTATTTTCAGCAAGTTTTAGCTGCCATACTTTTGCCCAATCTGCCACATTATCAAGGTCCTTTTGTAATTTGAGAGTTTGATTAGTAATACTATTAGCATCATTTGCACAAAATTCAGTGTAAATTTTTGCATCATCTGCAAATAATTTAACACCAGAACTTTCCACATGATCTGCTAAATCATTTATATAAATCAAAAATAACAAAGGCCCCAGTACTGAACCTTGAGGAACAGAACTGGTTACTTTGTAAGGTTTTGAAACAGATTTGTTGATTACTACTTTTAGAGATCTGTTTTTTTAAAAATGCCTTGATCCAGTCTAAAAATTTACCACAAACTCCGTATTTTTCAAGTTTGTGTAACAACTTTTGGCGGATACAGTGTCGAAAGCCGGGAGAAAGAACAAATAAAAAAAAAAGGGGGCAAACGATACCTCGTCCTCCACATGCACAACGCGTGTGTGCCCTTGGCGGGGGGGGGGTTTCCATCGCCCCCCGTGTGTCAACAACTACCCGCGCGAAAGAACGACAAGAGATTTTTTTTTTTTAAATAAAAACAAACACGAAAAAAAAAAAAAAAACGCGAAAAGCCGGTGAGGAGAGGCAAAAAATCTTCTTTTTTAAGCCGCCGTTTCCAACCGCCCGCGGGTTTTACCTAATCGATTTCCGTCAGTCTGTCCAGGTGGTCCGGCTTTTACCCCCACCCATCTCGTCTTCGGAAAGCTCAAACATCTCGTCTTCAGAAAACTCGTCTTTTGAATGGAATTTTGTAAACGCATTTTTTTTTATCGGGAGTTTTCGCCCAAACGATAAAATTTTGCTTGATTTTTAGGTTTGCTTTGGCTTAGTAACAAAATAGGTTTTCACTCTTTAATTAAAAAAGCACACAGTTAAATACACATTTACCTTGATAAAATTTTGCTTGATTTTTAGGTTTAGCTTAGACTTAGATTTTTAATTTTTAATGAAACAAATCAGTCAATAAAAGTTTATCATAATATAATTTTGCTTGAGTTTAGATTTTTGCTTAGGCTTGGGAAAAAAGTTTTTTAATCCATCTTTTTAGTCGCAAAAAATAGAAAAGGTAGGATTCCCATACGCATCCCAAAATTCGATTTGACCGACCCTTAAGTAAAATACACTTATAAAACATCTTCATACCCTAAATTGGACTCGTAGACTTGATTTTTGTGGCTATTTTTGAGATTTGAGCTTTTCATTAGGAGTTATACGCCGATTTATACCCGAAAATTGTCCTATTTTGGCACATATAATTTATGTTATTAAGAAATTCTTTGTATTAAGCCTTTAATCAAATTAATATTATTAATTTCGTATTACCAAGTGCCCGGCAATTACAAATTTACTGTTTATTTTTTTATGGTAACAACCAATTTTTTATAATAACCGTTCAAATTTTATTAAATTTTAGTTGTGAAAAAATTCACATTTTTGAAAAACAACTTATTTTAATAAAAATCAATTATATTACAATTTTATTTGATTTTTAGGTTTTGTTTAGGGTTAGGAACAATAAAATGGTGAAAAACTAAGTATAAATTAGCGTTTAAAGCCAAAAAATTTTGTTGTCCATGTTTTTGGTGGTCCATGTAACTTTTGAATTTTTAATTTTTTTGAAAATTTTTGAGTTCTTCAGACTTTTAGCATTGTTAAAACACAGTTTTTAACTTAATTTGTGTGTTTACAATTTTTTTAATAACATCATAAATTGCATATGCTAAAAAAGGTCATTTTTTGGGTATAAATTGGTTCACAACTCTTTTCGATAAGCCCAAATCTTAAAAATAACCATCAAAACGAAGTCTGCGTGTGCGATTTAGTGTACAAAGATGTTTTATATGTGTATTTTACTTCAGGATCAGTCAAATCGAATTTTGGGACGCGTATGGGAATTGTACCAATGGAAAACTGGTCTTTTGAAAAATATTTTTACAAACTCAAAATCAAAAGACAAGTTTTTTTGAAGACGAGTGGTACAAAACGAGATGTTGAAAGACGTAATGTAAAAGACAAAATTTCCGGGAACCGTAAAAGTGGAGTCATATTTAATGGTCTACCTATACAAGAACTTTGACTTGTTGTTAAATAAGGTAGACCACCTTTTGAGGTTCTCAAATGTAAAATCAACAAAATAAATTTATATTTAAAAACAGCACCCTATAAAACTCCTCAAAGCTATGTTTGACGTATTTGGGAGTAAAATGGGGGCTATTGTGAGAGTGTGGCGCACCCCAACCCTCCAATAAGGTAGACCCCCTCTTTGTGGTTCTTAAATGAAAAATCAAGAAAAGAATTTACGGTTTATATTGGGGCTAAAGAAAACATTAATAAGCTGTTTTAGAGTTAGTTTAGGGTAAATTAGGACTGCAGCAAGAATCTCCGTAAGAGGGATTATTCCCCCGTTTGTGATGTTCAGGAAGAATTAAATAAAGAAAATTAAAAAAAATGTTATGAACTAAAAACAGAAAAACTCTATTGGCTAGTTTTTAAGTTAAGTGGGCATAAAACAAAAATGAACCCTTCCCCCGAAGGTCGAATCAAAAAACGAAATTCATATTTGAAATCAGAGCGCTAAAAAACCCTGAGTTCTGTTAATAATACTGCAAATGGAAACCCATGATTTATCGCGTACTGTCCATGCTGAATATGTCCACAAGTCAGTCAGGCAGAGGGGTAGGGGTAAAACCCACACGGACTGGGCGAACGGACGGAAAGGCAAGCACTAAAAGACACCTACTACACCTACCACACCGATGGACCTGACCTAAGCAGCCTAAGCAAAACCTCAAAATCAAACAAAACATTAAATTTAGCTTGATTTTAAGGTTTTGCTTAGGTTGCTTAGGAAATTTTAAGTAACAAGAGAGGCTTTCACCCCTCGGTCGGTCCGTCGGTGTGGTAGGTGTAGTAGGTGTCTTTTAGTGCTTGCCGACGGAAATTAAGGCAAGCAATAAAAGACACCTACTACACCGACGGACCTAAGCAACCTAAGCAAAACCTCAAAATCAAACAAAGCATTAAATTTAGCTTGATTTTAAGGTTTTGCTTAGGTTGCTTAGAAAATTTTAAGTAACAAGAGAGGCTTTCACCCCTCGGTCGGTCCGTCGGTGTGGTAGGTGTAGTAGGTGTCTTTTAGTGCTTGCCGACGGAAATTAAGACAAGCACTAAAAGACACCTACTACACCGACAAACCTAAGCAACCTAAGCAAAACCTCAAAATCAAACAAAACATTAAATTTAGCTTGATTTAAAGGTTTTGCTTAGGTTGCTTAGGAAATTTTTAGTAACAAGAGAGACTTTCAACCCTCGGTCGGTCCGTCGGTGTAGTAGGTGTCTTTTAGAAGTGCTTGCCGAAATTAATGGGGTAAAACCCACACTGCTGGAGCGTCAAAAAACTTTAATATCACGAGAAATACTGCATCAATTTAAGAAGTAAACACATTATTTAAATACTTATAGCATTCTACAAAACATTTAATAATTATAAAATATTGGTTTACGATATTAAAAAAAATAAATCTTCTGGTTTTTTTTTTGACACTGGTATTTATTTTTTTGATACGGTTACCGTAATCTTTTGGCTCACTCGGCGATTTTTTTTAAAAATAATTCAGCCATATTCACAAACCGGCGAAGCCTCGCCGCCGTAGGAACGCCAAGTGCTGTCACTTTGACATGGCCGCGCTGCCGCGCCCGGTATCGGCTCACCCAGCGTTCCCTTGCCCGACAAACAACTGTGTCTTTCGATTAAACACAAAGGCACAATATTGGAAAAAGTTCGTATTAAAAATAAATAATTGAATTACAATCTGAATTATAATGGCCGGGTTTTTTTATTTTGTTCGAATGCGCGTTAAATTTTTTTTGTCTACCAAACTGAACCATGGACAAAAGATCTCCAAGGTTTGAAAGTGAATTTAGAAACCCATAAATAACTGTTTATTTTATTAGTGTTTTGAGTTAAAACATAATTTATTATATAGATTTATAGTCGCTTATTGTAAATAAATAATTTAAACATGATAATGTGTTTTCAAACAGGAAAAATAACAGTCAAATATTCAATCGTGCAAACTAAAAACCCAGAAGATTTTATTTTTTTAATATCGTAAACCAACATTTTATAATTATTACATGTTTTGTAGAATGCTAGAATTTAAATAATGTGTTTACTTTTTAAATTGATGCAGTATTTCTCGAGATATTAACGTTTTTCAACGTTCTGGTGGTGTGGGTTTTACCCCATCGATTTCCGGCCGTCCGCCCAGTCGGTGTGGGTTTTACCCTTCCCCCAGGCAGAGTGACTCCGACTAAGCAATTGAGTTAAACTTTGTCGAGTGAAAGAGAGTTTGTCACTTTTATGGCTAACAGGAGAAAACTCCGCAGGCTGCAACCTGCGGTGTAAATAACTCTTTTTTAAGCTTAAGGCTATGCGTTTCTAAGCCTAAGCAAAGCCTTAAAAACAACCTAAACTTTAACAAATAGCTGCGCGAAGAAAGTTTAGGTTGTTTTTAGGCTTTGCTTAGGCTTAGGAAGGCGTAGGCTCCGCTGCGGAGTTTTCTCCTGTTAGCCACTTTTATGGGGTAGGGGTAGAAGCCGGACCACCCGGACGGACAGATGGAAATCGAATGGGTATAAGCCGGACCATCGGAAAACGCTAATGTCTCAAGAAATACTACATAAAATTAAGAAGTAAGCACATTTAATGGGTCCGTAACAAAATCCCCATAGACAAATTCCCCATAGGCCAAAATCCCCATAAACGTTACAAAATCCCTATAAGGTGGTGTAAATTCCCCATGAAACAGTGCAAATTCCCCATAAATATAATGCGTTTGCAGTATTTCCTTAAAATTTTAACACTTGGAAAATACAACAAAACTTTATCATGATAAAGTTAGCTTGATTTTAGGGCTTTGCTTAGGCTTAGAAAAAAATTGAAACATTTTTAATGCTTTTATAATTAAAATTTAGTTTTTTTAACACATTTTAGTTTGAAAACGCATTTCTGATTGTTATGGGGAATTCGCACTACTTTATGGGGAATTTGCACTACTTTATGGGCAATTTGGCTATGAGGATTTTTCACTACTTTTATGGGGATTTTGCACGTCACCCATTTAATAGATGCTCATAACATTCTACAAAACATGCAGCAGTTTTTAAACGTTGATTTACTATAATTAAAAAAATAAAATCTTCCGGGTTTTTAGTTCCCATGGTTGAATTTTTGAATATACTATTTTCCTTATTTCAAAACGAATTATCATTAATCAAATCATTTATTTAGACTAATCAGTTATTTGTCTATATAATCAATTTGTTTGTGCTTATATAAAACATTAAAAATTAGGTGTTTTTTTATGGTTTCTAAATACACTTTAAAACACATGGATCTTTTGTCCATGGTTTCAATTTGGTTTGCAATTTGGTTTGCCACAAAATTAAAATCTCCTCGCAATTAAGCTAGTAAAACACCACGTATTTAAAAACATGATTAAACTTCAGATTGTAAACAAAAACAAATTATGTTAATTTCAGAATTAAATTTTTCCTTGCTTATATTATGATTAACCAACCAATTGTAGTCAAGAAATATTTGGAATTATATTTATACACATTAAGTTAGGATATTTATATATTTAATTTATGAAAAATCAACTATTGACTTAAAAAGATTTTGACCATAGGTCACCGACCTTCGACGGCTCAGGGGGGGGGGGGGTCCACACCCCGAGGTGTGGAGGTTTTTGACCTCCAGGGGGGGGGCGACACCCCCCGGGGTGTTTTTTTTTTGAAAAAAAAGCACCCGGGGGTGCTTGGGGCGTTTTTACCATTTTTTTGACCAAAATTGACAATTTTTTGACGAAATTTGACCATTTTTTAAGCATTTTTTGGGATTGTCTGGTGGGGGGGGTCAAAAATGGGCCTTAGGGGGGTCAGGGGTTCAAGGGGTCAAAGGGGGGGGAGGGGTCAAAAATGGGCCTTAGGGGGAGGGTGTAGGTCTCAGAGGCCGTAGGGAGGGGGGTGCCCCCCCCGACCCCCCTTCAGTGACCTATGATTTTGACTGGGACTTTTTCTGATACGCAATGGCTTTGAAGCTATCTATATACCAAAATAAAATTTACAAACCAACCGGAATTCAAAACAAACTAGAATCCAAAAATTTGTGCACTTGAAATATTTTAAAATATGATTTTTTAGATTTTTAATTTTTAATCTGATCGTTAAGAAGTTATGAAGCAGTTTTAAAACTACATTTTAAATAGCCCACGACAGTATTACGCGCAATCAAAATCAATATTACAGTCACACAATCAATAAGCCCTGTTGCCCTGGTAACAAATTTTTCATATAACTGCTAAAATAAATTTAATTCTTTTTCTACATCTAAAGGTTTGTGAAGGTTTGGGTATTAATAATGTATTTACGCATCTGCCAAATGATGATTTTAAACATATTAAAATATCTTTATTTATATACCGGTCGTTTTTTAAACTGGTTGTTCCGTACAAAAACTTTATTTAAAAGAAAACTAAAAACAGCCGGTCGGTCTTGAAAAAAATACAATGCGTTACGAAAATAGTTTTTTTATCAATATTTGTATGAAAATGAATAAACTAAAACATATTTAAAAAACATAATGCACAAACAAAAAATATAAAATAATTAAACCTTTTGCGAAACAGGTTTCTTCTTAAAAACATTAATATCAGTTAATAAAATTTTAAATTTTTCAAATTTTAATTTAAATGCTATCATAAAAACTTATTTATCTCTAAAATAGCAAAATATAAATTGTGATACACGTTATTTTTACATCTATTTTCAATTTTGGCAAAGGGTTACGGTAACTGTGTCAGAAATACCCATGTCATAAAAACCCAGAAGATTTTATTTTTTTAGATGTAAACTAAAATACGTAAATAAGAATATAAACGTAAAGCATTTGATCTTTGATCCATTAAATATCTTTATTTTTAATAAAAATTGTGTATTTCTCGAGATATTTGCGTTTTTATGCGGTCCAGTGGTTCGGCTTTTACCCCTTTGATTTCCGTCCGTCCGGGTGGTCCAGCTTTTACCCCAACCCCTTTTATGGGGATTTTGCGGCCGATTCTGATTTTAAGCGCGCTAGTGGTAATTTTAAGCGCGCTGAAAAATCTGAAAAAAACATAATGATAAAGTTTAGGTAGATTTTTAGGTTTTGCTTAGGCTTAGGAAAACCAAAAAAAAGCGTTTAAAACTTTTTAGCGTACTTAAACAGTCAAGAACTACTATAAAGCTTGCGTAGATAAAAAGTAGGTAGCCTCGCTTTTGTGTTTTGCACAGTAATTTTTATGTGTTTAAATAACTAAAATATAACGTTTTTTATATAAAATACCAATATAAATAGTTTTTTGATGGTTTTTTAGGTTTTTTATTTATACTGTTGATGTTTTTTATTAAAAAAATGTAAAATTAAAAAAATCGTCAATGGGCGCTGGAAATAAGGACCACTCTATTGCATGGACAAGCCCCAGCGTCCATCGAGAAAAATTAAATTTAAAAATTTTATATGAAATGTACCTATTGAATATAAACAAAATAAAATAACATCAACTTGTAAAAATGGTCACAAAGATTGTTTTTAAGCATGAATTGGAGCTTTGAGACTTAAATCAATAAGAATTTACCGACGGGCGCCAGGTTAATGTGTAAAATTATTGTTCACATGGGCTTTATTAAATATGTCATCATTAAAAAAATAATAAAAACTTTAATATCAAAATTTTAAGTCGCAAAAATGTTATATTAGTCAAATTTTTGCTTTAATACCAGTTAAGAAACAAAACATTTCGATAGTTTAAAATATGTGCACAATATGAAATCCAGTTTTTCAATGGGCGCTATCTCTCTTGACGGGCGCTAACAGCACCGCGGTAAATGAAAAAGTAGCCTAATGACATTATGGCGCCACTCCCATTATGGCGCCACTTTGGACCTATAATGACGCCATCATCGCAAATTTTTGCAGTTTTTAGCCTATTTCAATGCATTTTAAACTATTGTAGACCTATTTTTACCTAGATTTCGCTTTTTTTGTCCCTTCTTTTTTTCACTTTTTTTTTATTTTCTTTCTCCCCAGCTTGCCCCCTCCCCCGTTTTATTGCCCCCCCCCCGTTTCAAAAAAGTTTCCCCCCTGTTCCCCCTATTTTGGAATGCCCCCCAATAAAACCCCGAGAAGAGCAGTGCACAGGTCTGCACTAAAACAGGTTTGAACTATATTTAGAGCCGCCAGAATCTAAGCAATTCAAAAAATATATTTTAAAGTTGTATAAAATCCAGACCTGTGCACTGCCCCCCCCCCGGGGTTAAAACGGGGGGGGGCAATTCCAAAATGGGGGAGGCAACTTTTTTGAAACGGGGGGTGGCAAGCAGGGGAAAAAAAAAGAAAAAAAGGAGAAAAAAGAAGGGAAAAGGGAAAAAAGGGACAAAAAAGCGAAAATAAGGTAAAAATAGGTCTAAAATGGCTTAAAATACATTGAAATAGGCTAAAAACTGCAAAAAATTCGCGATGATTGCGTCATCATAGGTCAAAAATGGCGTCATAATTTTAGGGTACTTTTTCATTTTTTGGCGGGGGGGGGGCAAATCCTCCAATAAAACGGGTGGGGGCATTTCCAGACCGTGCACAGATCTGAAAATCTAAAAGATTTTTTTTCTTTAACAGCATAAATTTCAGGTAATGCATCAACAGCAATATATACATACCAAAATAAGCAATTTTTGTGCTTAAGTGGGCTTAATTCTTCTTACGGAAGACTTAAATAAAAAAATAACCTCATAAATGATGTATACGTTACACAGGGACGTAGCCAGAGTTTCATTTTGGGGGGGGGGCGGATTTTAGTACAAAAAAAAATTTCGGGGGGGGGCTCCGCCCTCGCCCCCCCCCCGAAAATTCGGGGCGTGGGCGGAGCCCCCCCTTAATTTTTGAAAACGTTAAAAAAGCAGGGATAAACGTAGATAAAGCTGTATAATACACTGTTTTTGGCCTAAAAACCTATTATCTAATGTTTTTAGCGGTAAAAAAATGTTTTCTTAGTTAAAAATTACATAAGCACACATTGATAGAGCCTTTTTACAAAAAAGGAATTTAGAGACGTTAGTTTCAGACCCCTTGGCTAAACCCACATTGTAAACCAAAGCAGCATCTCGGCTCCATGTTTTCTAGGGTACCTACCTATAGGAAAAAAATCCGAGCCAACGCTATAGGCGGCAGGAAAATTTAGGAGGGGGGAGGTACATAAATCAACCAATATGATTGTTTGTTTTGCTTTCTGTGTAGTACTTATTACTTATAAAAATTATTGTACTAACTTTAAAATAACATTAGCATCAGGCAACATAAATAACGAGATATATATGTATGTATACTATAGAAAGTGACCGCTGAGCAAAGCGAAGCGGAACAAATTTTTGGTTTTTGGGGGTCCATTGGGGTACTAAAATTATTTTAAAGTTTGGCGCCGAGCGATTAGCGAGGCGCTAGAAAATTTTTAATTTTTAGCCTCTGAAAACCCCCAAATTTTACTATCTGGCGACCATTTCAGGGGGGGCGGCTGCCCCCCCCGCCCAACCACTATCCTTATTTTTCCTTCTGTCCGACTGTTTCGGGGGGGGGGGCGGCCGCCCCCCCCCGCCCCCCCCCTGGCTACGTCCCTGTATGTCTTAATTGGAGTATAAAGGTATCGTCAACTCCCACATAAACTCCCCATAAAAATTTTTGCTTTCCCCCCAAAATTTTTTTATTTTATTATCACGACAGACAGAGTATAAACTCCAAAAACTAGACTAGAAGCATTTCTCAAAAAAACATTGTTAAATAAAAATTTTATCATAATGAAGTTTTGCTTGATTTTTAGGTTTCGCTTGACTTAGGCTTAGGTTTTAGTTTATTAAAAACACGCCATTGAATACGATTTATTATGACAAGATTTTATTTGATTTGTAGGTTTCGCTAAGGCTTAATTGAATTCTTTGTTTATTGTCACAACACTATGTTGTTTAAAAATTTTATTAAAAACACATTTTATAATCTGTGGTGAATTCTGGGAGTTTAAACAACTTTGTTTGGGAGTTTTAATGTATTTTTTATTAATTCAAAGCGTACTGTGTCTGCGGCAATCAAATTTCCTAAGCGAATCTTTTTTTGACGATTTTGGCTAATGTCATTACAAAAAACATATAAAAACTTTCACAGCTAATAAAATGGTAAATTTCTGAATATTTAACGGAATGGATGCCAATAAATTTATTACATGCAGTTAATAACAACTGAATGGATGCAGCTGCTGCAATATATCCACAGACCTGTGCACTGCCCCCCCGGGGTTTAAACGGGGGGCAATTCCAAAATGGGGGGGGGGCAACTTTTTTGAAACGGGGGGACAAAAGGGGGGGCAAGCAGGGGGAAGAGGAGAAAAAAACAAAAAAAAGGGAAAAAGGAAAAAACGGACAAAAAAAAAGCGAAAATAAGGTAAAAATAGGTCTAAAATGGCTTAAAATACATTGAAATAGGCTAAAAACTGCAAAAAATTCGCGATGATGGCGTCATCATAGGTCAAAAATGGCGTCATAATTTTAGGGTACTTTTTCATTTTTTGGCGGGGGGGGGGGCAAATCCTCCAATAAAACGGGGGGGCATTTCCAGACCGTGCACAGGTCTGTATCCATATGTGGGTGTTAAAGTCACCGCGATCCCTTTCCGCCCTCAAAACTGACATTCTGGCATTTGCAATTTTTATTGGTTTTTTAATAATTATAACTCATAATATTTTTAGCAACAGTAACTGTTTAAACAAACTCTCAAAGAAAAACATATTTACTTGTACAGCAATTAGTTATATTAAATTAGTTGCTGAATTTTTAACCTTGAATAAAACCAAAAAATTACATACAACCACAACATCTAATCAAAATTCATATGTAATGTGATTTCTGTATATTGAAATTTCTGTATATATTTTAAGGAGACAACACCATGAGCAATATAACTGAAAGCGTTTTTCTCCGAAATTATGGATTTTCTGGATCATTAAATGTCAAAAATTGCTTGGAAAACAAGAACAGTGCGATTAACAGAACTGAAAAGAAGCTTGCGCATAAAAAATCAACGTCTAACTCTAACAATATCAATTTTTTAAAAAACTCTAGTGGACCTGAAAAATTTGAAAAACTAATGTTTAATTCTCGTCTAGGTCTTGGAGTTGAAATATCTCCCAAGAATAAAAATAACATTTCACCATTTTTTAATCAGAGTATAACAGGGCATTTTGGATGCGTTAACGCGTTAGAATTCAGCAATGGTAATGAGAAACTTTTAGCATCTGCAGGAGACGATAAAAGAGTTCTATTATGGCGAACTTCTGATATTCTTTTAAGAAAAGAATGATCTAAAACGCTTTGCACAAATGACTGGTGGTAATTTGTTTACCTTTCTTATAATACTAAAAATAAAATATAATTTTTCCTTTAAATATGCAAATCCTGTTACAATTAAATAAAGATGATAGGTACCTACGACCTACCTAACCGACGTTGCGCATCAGTCATATATGAACGGGGGGGGGTAGGGTTGGGTCCCACACCACACCCCTTCCCCTAGCCTCGAAATTTTGGCCCCCCCTAGAAGAAAAATCAGGGGCCCCCTCCTCAAATTTTTTGAATTTTTACCCCTGACCCCCCTCTAGATTTTGAAATCTGACCCCCTTCCTCTTGAGAAAATTTTAAGTACTTTTTTAATACTAAATTTTCTTCCAAAAACGTGAATTTTTAACACAAATTCATTTTTTACACCCTTTTTATACCTAAATATCGCTTTTTATTCAATAAAATGTAGTATTTTATCTTATAAAAAACTATTATTAAACATTTAATGGTTTAAAAGTATTTTGTGTCGGAAATTGGACCCCACTTGACCCCCTTCTAGGTTTTAAAATCTGCCACCCCGGGTCAACCCCCCAGAAAACTAGAGGGGGTTCGTTCCCTCCTAGGACCCCCCTTGATTTTGAAATGTCATTTACAACCGGGGTAAACACCCCCCTAGCTTTTTGACCGTGTTCATCTATGGCATCAGTGCATGGAAATGGATAATATTTCAGGGGTAATTTTTTATCATAAGGTGTAGAGGGGCTAGGCTAGGGGCAGCCTCCTAGATTTTGTTTTGCTGTATCCCACCTATTGAAAGTGGGATGGAGAGGACTTTGACGAAAATTTTCAGGAGAAGTATTTCTTAAACGACCCATTTTTGAAAATGGTCAACCATTAAAATAAATTAATACGTGTATTTCAGTGTTTCATGCTTCGGTTTTTAAAAATTTTTGACCATTATTTATTTTTGAAGTATTAAAAATTATTGTTTTAATAGTTTAAGGTCACGACAGTAATGTGTTTTGTTTGGCATTCTCCAGTGACAACGCAAGGCTTTATTCCGCAGGAAATGATAGGCAAATTCTCTGGCATGATGTTTCTAACAGGTGAGGTATAACATCTCGAAACATAGATGAGCGCGGTCACCTAAGCTGGGAGGGGGATGTTTACCCCGGGTAAATGACATTTCAAAATCTGGGGGAAGGTGAAGCCCCTTGCTTCTCGGGGGGTCTGACTGGGGTGGAAGATTTTGAAACCTAGAGGGGGGTCAGGTGGGTCTTGTGGGTTTTTGGATTTGTGGCAGGCTGCCGCCAGAGGTGTTGGCCGCTTAACGCACACCGATTCATCTCTCTCTGACAGCAGCACCTTAGTACATTACTATAAAAGGAGGGACTAGATATAAATAAAACCAAACTTGTGGCAGGTTTTTTGTAGAGGGATAGCAGGGTTTCAGGAGAAGTTAAAAAATACTTGATAAATATATTTTCTAAAGTTTATAATTGTAAGAAGTACAGATAAATTAGAGTCCCTATTAGTTGTTTATACACCGGTGGAACTCCAGGCGTTTAGGCTTGACGCATTCTTAGATTCAGTTTTGTTCTGCTTAATCTTGCCTGAGAATTAAACAAAATATTTGACTTGACCTAAAAACTAAAAAGAAAATAAAAAATAAAAACATATAGCCAATAAAAACAAAAGTACACAAAATTATAATAAGATAGAAACCTACCTGTTACTGCCTGCAGAGGCAAAAGCAAGACAGAATACAAACATACAATACATGTTTATTCAAGCCAAAAATGCAAAAAATAGAGTTAAAATTGCATATACTTGAGCACAAAACACACACACATAAACAAGCGCAAATAAACAACCAGAAATACACCATAAAGGCACCCTAAATACCACTATTACCCTTATAATTACGCAATACGAATACATACATGGAACAAACAAGCGCACATACACATAGACTGGCGCATATACGCGCGGACACACACACACACACCCATGAGCGCATGTATAGATAGACACAGATAAACAAACACTACCGCGTAAGCACACGCCCAACCACACGCACACACACAAACACAAACACACACACACACACACAAACAACACACACACACGCACACACGCACGTACACATACACACACACACGTACACACGCACAAACAAGACTAACCCCACATACAA
>JASAMX010005850.1:0-14511 GCA_030248175.1 Microlaimidae sp. YZB2_3
TAATGTGGTGGTATTCGTTCAGTTCCGTATTGCTCAATAGTTATAGCCAGTTTTTCTCAAGGTGGCCGAAGGTCTCCTTAATCTCGCGCCTTAATTTCGGCTACTATAGGGTATGACTTAATTTCGGCCACCTTTTTATATTTTTTTGGATAACTTTTTGTGGCTCTTCTAATCTAGCCAAGATTTGGTCCAAAAATCAAACGACAGCTATTTTTGTTATTCCAGTGCAAAATTTCAAAATTTTAGTTGAAAATCAGTGGAGGTTTAAACTTTATTGTAATAGTGGCCGAAGTGAAGGCCCGAGCCATTAACTTCGGCCACCTAGAAAAAACTGGCTGTAACTATTGCTAAAACGAACGATAAATATTTTTAAAGGTGGCAAGTTTATCCTTAGGTATTGCTCTTGGTACATATAATTTTTTTCCGTTTGCAAACTTTTATAGATATTAGCAAGACTTTAAATTATTATGTCAAAACCTTAAAAAACACAAGTTTTAACAACACGTGTTTTTTGTTGAATTTTCTTTTGGTGTAAAAGAATATTTCAACATAAAATGGCTTTTGTTACAGCCAGCCAACTTTAAAGGAAGCCTGGTAAAAATTATATTCCACTCTATTGAGTTTTTTTATATTTTTAACCTAAAAAAACAAAAAAAAAATCAGCCTTAATTTCTGTCACCCTTTAGCTTTAAAAAAAACAAAAACAAAAGCCAAAAACACAAAAAACCGATTACAAAACCCAAAATTATCAACTTTAAGGGTAAACAAGACGTTAAAAAAAATTAAGGAGTGGTATAATTCCACACCAACCATTGCCTTTTCATATTTGACTGCATTCCTCCACCAAGAAAATTACCCGAGTTTTTTTACTGCATTTCAATAATCTCTGAGAAATTTCTATATCGATTTTTTGATAGTTCAAACCTAGCCATTTGGGAGTTGGATTACCTAGCCCGCAGAGATGTTTACTACGTAATTTTTATGAATGCATCCTTCCGCCAAAGGAAATAACCTGACATTTTTACTGTGTTTTAATTTACTTTCACAACTTTTTGAAGCATTGGTACTCTATATCGTGGTAAGTGGTGTCAAGAATGCATAAGAGTAGAGAATGTCCGACTGTGTGTTAAACAGTTGTTCAAATTATAGGTAGATTATTCCACGGTGTAAATTTTTTATCATGTAAAAAAATCCACAACGCGTTGTGGAATAATGTACAATTTGTTGAATAATCTACGTGACGATTTTTCTACGTATACTGTAGATTATTCTACATGAGAACCGCAATTCTTGCAAACAAAAAAAACTGCACACGTATAACTCTGTGATGATGTTTTTTTTTCACGTGACATTGTCAAATATTCACCACTTTCGTTGAATCCAACGTATAAATTATTTTACATGTTAAAACATCATATATCTTGAATAATTTGAATTATTCCACAGTATTATGTAAAAAAATTTGTTGTCTGCATTTTGCGTTTACAATTTTTTATTTTGCAAATTTCGAACTGCAAAAATCCGTGAACGTAAAATACTCAGCAGAAGTTTTTTTCCACGTAATGTTGTCAAATATTCTAGGTTTTTTGTTGCATCGGACGTATAAATGATTTTATATGTTAAAAAATCGAATATTTTTAGTAATTTGAATTTTTCGACAGTGTAATATGTTGAAAAACTTCATCTAGGAGTTTTGCGTTCGCAAATTTTTATTTCTACGTGATAAAAAATCAACACTGTGGACTAATCTACCTACAATTTGAACAAAAGTTTAACACACAGTCGGACATTCTCCACTCTTATGCATTCCTGGTCGTGTGTTGGGTGGGGAAACCCCATTGATATTGATATTTGCTATATTTACCATATGAATGCATTTCTCCGCCAAGAAAATAACCTGACTTTTTTAATGTGTTTTTTATATTATTTTTGAGAAATTTCTTCCGGTCTATTCATAATTTAATATAACCTAGTAAATTATGTGTCATGTAACTCCACCCGTACAAATGATGGTGCAAATCATGTTAAACAGGTTCTTTTAAGTCAATATTAAGGTGGCTGAAATTAACGGAATCTTAAAATGCGCATTTAGTTAAACGCATTGCAAAATGATTTTGAAGAAAAAATCAAAACATGAAAATTAATAATTTTGAGCTTTAAATAGAAGTTATTTTAAGGTTATATAGTGCTTCGTTCTAAATTAGATGCAGTTTAAACACAAAGAAAAATCCTGAAAATTACAAAAAATCCATTTTTTGTATGAAAATGTTGATAATGCAGAATAACTTAAATAAAAAACTTTTGCAAAAACACTTTATTCAACATTTATCCAGTTAGTTTTGTGCTAGTTCGTTTGTGTTTTAAAAATAAACCAATTTTCTAACACTCTAAATTGGCGGCCGAAATTAAGGCCTGGCCGAAATTAAGTGAGATACCCTAAAAAAAAACTTTATACCTCCACTGGTCTTTAAGTGTAACAGAAATTTTAAAATTTTGCACTGGAATACAAAAAATAGCTATCGTCTGATTTTTAGACCAAATTTTGGGTCGATTGGAAAAACCAGAAAAAAACTTATTCAAAAAAAAATAAAAAAGGTGGCCGAAATTAAGTCAGTTACCCTACCAGCCTAAACGCAATCGGAACGCGTTGTCACCTGTAGGGTAACTGACTTAATTTCGGCCACGCCTTAATTTCGGCCACCAATTTAGGGTGTTAGAAAATTGGCTTATTTTTAAAACACAAAAGAACTAGCACAAAAGTAACTGGATTAATGTTGAATAAAGTGTTTAAAGTTTTTTTTATTTTTGTTATTCTACATTATCAACATTTTCATACAAAAAGGGAATTTTTTGTGATTTTTTAAATTTTTGCTTTGTGTTTAAACTGCATCAAATTTAGAACGAAGCATTATATAACCTTAAAATATCTTCTATTTAAGGCTCAAAGTTGTTAATTTTCATGTTTTGATATTTTCTTCAAAATCATTTTGCAAGGCGTTTAACTAATTGCGCATTTTAAGATTCCGTTAATTTCAGCCACCTGAAAATTTAGGTGAAAAAACCTGCCGTTTTTTGCTGTTTTTAAATATCATTGTACTACCGTATTTATAAAAAATTTTTTTTGCTTGTTTGACTTTAAAAAAAGAAAATTGAACAAAAATACAAGTTATTATAACTTGTTTTTTTAAGGTTTTGACATAATTATATAAAGTCTTGCTAATAACTATTAAAGTTCGCAAACGGGAAAAATTAAGTTATATGTACCAAGAACAATACCTAAGGATAAATTTGCAACCTTTAGAAATTTTTATTATTCGTTTAAGCAATAGTTATGGCCAGTTTTTTGTAGGTGGCCGAAACAAATGGCACGCGCCTTAACTTCGGCCACTTTAAAAACAAAGTTTAAACCTTCACTGAATTTTAAGTGTAACAGAAACATTCAAATTTTGCACTGGACTAACAAATATAGCTATTGTTTGATTTTTAGGCCAAATTTTGGCTTGATTGAAAAAGCCAGAAAAAACTTATTCAAAAAAAAATAAAAAAGGTGGCCGAAATTAAGTCAGTTACCCAAATTTGTCACTCCGGTGTGAAACAGTCTTTAAGGCTGGTTTACACCTAAATGACAAGTGAAAACGCGTTTACACCTTTGTATTGTCACTTATTGTAGCGGTGTATAGTGTCTTATCACTTGGCGCTTGTCACTCCGATGTGAAGAGAACTAGGCCTTAGAACTGGCGCTTTATAATAACATAAATAGATGTAGTTTTAATAGCTTTTCGTCAGCGCTGCTATTTTTTGTCCTATCATTTTAGAATCACGCAGTTTCGATTAAATAATAAGAATGTGCACCAGGAGCCTGTTTCATAAAAACCTTTGTAAATCTTCATTTTACATATCTCCGCCTATTTTTTGTAAAATACACGATAAAGGTTTTTCGACTTGTAGTCCAGGGGCCGGTCCACTAAACGCGTGCTGACTAGGTGCTAAGTTGGCACGTTGTTTAAAACTCTTGATATGTTTTATTTGGTTTTCTCAGATTTTGGCCTTTTTTTTAATGATAATTATTTTTTTTCTTCGGATTTTTTTATAAGGCTATAAGCCTTCTCCTGTTATTTTTCTCCTTTCGGTTCGCTGCTTTTTTAACAAACTGCTAAATAATTCATTTGACATGCGTAGAAAAAGTATAGCTTCTGAAAAAACCAAGAAATAAAACATTCCAAAAAAACAACGGCACAGCCCGCACCCGGCAGGGGGAGCATTTCCGTGCACTGCTCTGCGCTGATTGGTCGCAGCCACGTCATTTCATTTCCGCTGACCGATCAATATTCGCCCTGTTGTAAATTCTCTATCATGTAATTTACGAAAAATAGTCGGAGATTTGTAAAATGAAAATTTACAAACGTTTTTATGAAATAGGCCCCAGAAATTTTTTTGTTTTTCATTTTTAGTTCAATAAGTATGTCAAATCATATGTAGATATCTAAAACAAATCATGGGTGGCGCGGGAGCGCCACGGGGCGATTTAGTCCCGTGGCGCCGCGCCAACCATAATTAGAGAACGTGGGTAAATTTTGAAATTCAGAACCTTCTTCTTCTTGTTCTTGTTCTTCTTCTTCTTCTTCTTATTCTTATTATTATTATTCCAACGCTCCATTCTTAAAAACGATATTCCCTATTCGTTACTGATGATCAAAAATAAACATGGGCTCATAGAAAGAAGAAGGAATTACGCAACTTTCTTAGGAAGCACTTTTTTCATTTAGGTCCTTGTTATCGATTTATGAACAATCAAAAAAAAAAGAAAAATAGACAAAAAAAACTCCCAACCGCACAAAAAAGCCTTTTGGCAACAAAAGGATTGTACAATACAAGTACCAACATTCCCTCATAAAAACCGCAAAAAAAGAGCAGACCGGTTAATGGGGCAGAAACGGCGCCAGTTCCCAGCGCCATCTGCTTCAACCGCGCGGAAAACGGCAAAAACAACAGAGTACTTTTTATTCTTGCATTACAACAAAATAATTCAAAGTTTATTATAAAAAAAAAAAAGCGTCGGTGGCGCGGGGAGCGCCACGCGCCGAATCATCGGGGGCGGGGTGCCAACTCAATTAACCCACGGCACCGCGCCAGCAGTACTTAGACAACGGAGAAATTTTTTTATTCATGTTCATCATCTTTTATTATTATTATTATTTTTCTTTAAAAAGCAATCATGGCGCACGGCATCGCGCCAACTATATTAGAGAACGAGGAAACTGTCGAGCGCATCTGCACCGCACAACTATAATAAACAACGGGATAATTTGAATTAATTCATCTTCTTCTTATTATATTTTTTTTCTCAATTCGCAACAAGAAAAACATATGTCATTGCGCAGCAAAACTATAGTTTATTAGGCTATTTTTAATAATTCAAAAGGAGACAGCCAAACGAAGAAAGAGCAATATGGCCATGGTACGCTTTAGAGATAAAAGAAAAACAGTGAGAGACATATGGGACTATAGGAAATGCATTCGAATATAGCCGCCCCAAATTTCACATAAAAATACACATCGCACTTCTCAAATCAGCAGATGCATTTTTTTCGTAAAAAAGAAAAAAAAAATCGCCACTTTTCAAAATAGTGTTTCTTACACATACAAAAAACCTCAATGAAAAAAGGGCATTTGCGCGTCAAAAACAGAATTTTCAAACATTCATCAAACAAAAAAAAAGCAACAGCCAAGATCAAGAAAACAAAAATCAATCAGAAAAAAGCACGCCAACCAAAAAACCGCCACAACCAAACCCACCCAACGCCCAAACGCCCCCTTCCCCCACTTACTATATAAACATATCTCAATTTTACAATAAGTATATATCAAAGTAGTTTTTAGTTTTAGCTATATGCTGACATGGATTTTGTAAATAAAATTAACCCACATAATTGCGTGAAATCTGCGTTTTAATATTTCCTGGTGTACTTTTTGTTATTTTTCTCATTTAGCTATATATAGCTAAACTTAAGGCTTTTTAGAGGCGCTTTAAGAAGTAATATAGATTTAAAACAAAACATTATTTGTGTTTAGTTCGTACGTATTATTACGTGTATATTCTTAAAAAATGGTTTAACACAAACGCTAACATCTTATTATGGTTATATGGGTGGTAACAAATATAAATAAAAACTCCAATGTTTACACTACGGTTTCAAACGTAAAACATGGAAATTCACGAATCTCATATAATGAATAATTTGCATATGGCGTACTGGTAAACTGAAGAGTTAAGGTGAATCAGCAGTTGCGAACACGCTTTTTAGACCTCAGTTTTAATGACGTGATAATTCATGGATAACGCCTGTAGCTCTGTAAACATTTAAAAAAAACATTTGGGATTATTTTCCATTCAAGTACGCGCGGAACGGGTTAAAATGTTACATTTTTAGGGTTTATTTTCTTTCGGAGTAGGCGTGGCGCGGGTTAAAACGTCACCGGGGTGGGAAATATGTGTGCGGGTAGCTCCAACTGTAGCCGGTGGGGGCGTCTAGAAACGAATAGCGACGGCCGGCGGTTCTGGCGGTGTAATGTTGCATTTTTTAACCCTTTCCTTTTTTTGCCGCGTCATTTAGTACTTTCATTTTCCTTCCGCGCCATTTAGCCCTTTCTTGCTGCTTCTGCGTCAAACGGCATATTTTCTGGAGAAAAAGCGCCGACCTCACTCGTTATGGAGTATACACCCTGGTCAAAATCCATTGTTCTAAACGGAAGGAATCCCCTGCGCATCAAAGGACACCACGCGCATAAAGGGACGCCCACATTTATGTCTAATAACGCGCCCGCGCCTTTCTAATAACCCGCCCGCGCGGCATTCTTTTAGCCATATTCGCACCTTCATTTTGAAACCCTGTTTTGCCGCTGCTCCTCCGACAACCTATCCCACGGAGCAAAACATGTATGGCGTGATCACGAATACTATATGACATTTTAAAGCTAAAAAAATCCTGAGGTGTAATTTGCTTTGTAATTTTTGTTAAAAATTAGCAGGGGGTGTAATGAAATTAATTAACGTGCACGTAATTAAGACCCACGATTTTTTTTATAAAGCCCCCAAAAGTAAAACGGTAATCTCACATAATTTGCATACGCGGTATCGAGTAATTTGCAAAAAAATTTTGTCGCACGCAGCTGATTGGTCGTTCCGCACAATGATCAGTTCAGAAATAGTACGTTCAGAGCATTTCACTCAAAAAATTTAGGTGATTCATCAGTTACGAGTGCACTTTCTCAGCCTTAATCTCTTTAACATAAGATTGGTTAATTGCTCTAATCAGAACCATAAAAACTTTAATAAGGCGGGCACTAATTAAAACTGTTACACGCCCCCCAAGTAAGGCCGCTACTCTAAGTAAAACATATATATGTCCTAACTGGGGAGTGCGTTAGTTAAGGACAGTAAATCAGTTTAAGCAATATATGCAGTCGTCTTATATTGTATGCCGTATATTTTTAGTATTAATGCAAAAAATCAGCCACCCGATATTAACTGCTTTTGTTTTGTTTTTTTTAAAATACAACAACACACCTCAAAGTGGGATAGGGAGCGCTGTACAAATAATAGTAGCGGTCATACCAATAGTCGTCGTAAACATCCCAGTCCTTTCGATATACGTCTCTGTCGTCGTATGTGTCAACAAAAACCCAATCGATAAATCTCATGTATTACGTTAATCTCAAATAATTTACATACGGTGTCGTTTAATTTGTATAACATTTTATCGGGCGCAACTGATTGGTAGTTCCGTATTATGTTCAGTTCAGTAATAATAAGCACGTTCAGCAGTTTTTGCTGCGGGTTTTAAAATTAAGGTGATTCAACAGTTTGCAAATGCGTTTTTCAGACTTCAATTTCACTTACGCGAGATTTCGTGGATTACTCGTTTTCAATTAATTTTTCGACTGTTATCAGTTTAGAAAACTACGTTTATAGAGGTCATTTAATCGGTTATTTATTTATTGTTATATTTTTTTAGCTTTCAAAACAAGCCTGCTTTAAGCGTACATTTTATTTTTAAGTTTTAACAATTTATTTTCAAGATATTATTGTAAAACTTAAAAATAAAATCTAAAAGCAGTTATTTTTGAAAGCTAAAAAAATATAACAATAAATAAATAACCGATTAAATGACCTACTATAACATTTAGTTTTCTAGATAAATAACATTCGTTTTTTTTGTGGAAAAAGAATAATCCACGAAATTATTCAGCATAAGTGAATTTGAAATTTCAAATTTTTATTTGAAAATAGTTTTTTTTTTTAATTTTTTTAAAATTTTTGGCCCCGCTCAACCTGCTGAATGTGCTTATTATTACTGAACTGAAAATAATACGCAAATACCAATCGGTTGCGCCCGATAAAATGTTATACAGAATTAAACAACAGCCGTTTATATAAATTATTTGAGATTAACGTAATACATGAGATTTATCGATTGGGTTTTTGTTGACACATACGACGACAGAGACGTATATCGAAAGGACTGGGATGTTTACGACGACTATTGGTATGACCGCTACTATTATTTGTACAGCGCTCCCTATCCCATTTTGAGGTCTGTTGTTGTATTTTCAAAAAAAAACAAAAACAAAAGCAGTTAATATCGGGTGGCTGATTTTTTGCATTAATACTAAAAATGGTACCGGCATAAAAATATAAGACGACTGCCATGATATTGCTTAAACTGATTTACTGTCCTTAACTAACGCGCTCCCCAGTTAGGACATATATATGTTTTACTTAGAGTAGCGGCCTTACTTGGGGGCGTGTAACAGTTTTAATTAGTGCCCGCCTTAATAAAGTTTTTATGGTTCTAATTAGAGCAATTAACCAATCTTATGTTAAAGAGATTAAGGCTGAGAAAGTGCACTCGTAACTGATGAATCACCTAAATTTTTTGAGTGAAATGCTCTGAACGTACTATTTCTGAACTGATCATTTTACGGAACGACCAATCAGCTGCGTGCGACAAAATTTTTTTGCAAATTACTCGATACGGCGTATGCAATTTATGTGAGATTACCGTTTTACTTTTGGGGGCTTTATAAAAAAAAATCGGGGGTCTTAATTACGTGCACGTTAATTAATTTCATTACACCCCCTGCTAATTTTTAACAAAAATTACAAAGCAAATTACACCTCAGGATTTTTTTAGCTTTAAAATGTCATATAGTATTCGTGATCACGCCATACATGTTTTGCTCCGTGGGATAGGTTGTCGGAGGAGCAGCGGCAAAACAGGGTTCCAAAGTGGAGGTGCAGAATATGGCTAAAAGAATGCCGCGCGGGCGGGTTAATAGAAAGGCGCGGGCGCGTTATTAGACATAAATGTGGGCGTCCCTTTATGCGCGTGGTGTCCTTTGTTGGGCACGGGATTCCTTCCGTTTAGAACAATGGATTTTGACCAGGGTGTATACTCCATAACGAGTGAGGTCGGCGCTTTTTCTCCAGAAAATATGCCGTTTGACGCAAAAAGCAGCCAGGAAGGGCTAAATGGCGCGGAAGGAAAATGAAAGTACTAAATGAGCGCGGCAAAAAAAGGAAAGGGTTAAAAAATCCAACATTACACCGCCAGAACCGCCGGCCGTCGGCTATTCGTTTCTAGACGCCCCCACCGGCTACAGTTGGAGCTACCCGCACACATATTTCCCACCCCGGTGACGTTTTAACCCCGCGCCACGCCTACTCCGAAAGAAAATAAACCCTAAAAATGTAACATTTTAACCCGTTCCGCGCGTACTTGAATGGAAAATAATCCCAAATGTTTTTTTTAAATGTTTACAGAGCTACAGGCGTTATCCATGAATTATCACGTCATTAAAACTGAGGTCTAAAAAGCGTGTTCGCAACTGCTGATTCACCTTAACTCTTCAGTTTACCAGTACGCCATATGCAAATTATTTATTATATGAGATTCGTGAATTTCCATGTTTTACGTTTGAAACCGTAGTGTAAACATTGGAGATTTTTATTTATATTTGTTACCACCCATATAACCATAATAAGATGTTAGCGTTTGTGTTAAACCATTTTTTAAGAATATACACGTAATAATACGTACGAACTAAACACAAATAATGTTTTGTTTTAAATCTATATTACTTCTTAAAGCGCCTCTAAAAAGCCTTAAGTTTAGCTATATATAGCTAAATGAGAAAAATAACAAAAAGTACACCAGGAAATATTAAAACGCAGATTTCACGCAATTATGTGGGTTAATTTTATTTACAAAATCCATGTCAGCATATAGCTAAAACTAAAAACTACTTTGATATATACGTATTGTAAAATTGAGATATGTTTATATAGTAATTTGTTTTACATATCTACATATGATTTGACATACTTATTGAACTAAAAATGAAAAACAAAAAAATTTCTGGGGCCTATTTCATAAAAACGTTTGTAAATTTCCATTTTACAAATCTCCAACTATTTTTTGTAAATTACATGATAGAGGATTTACAACAGGGCGAATATAGATCGGTCAGCGGAAATGAAATGACGTGGCTGCGACCAATCAGCGCAGAGCAGTGCGCGGAAATGCTCCCCTTGGACTACAAGTCGAAAAACCTTTATCGTGTATTTTACAAAAAATAGGCGGAGATATGTAAAATGAAGATTTACAAAGGTTTTTATGAAAGCGCTCCTGTCATCCACTTTTCATTCTTTATTATTTAATCGAAACTGCGTGATTCTAAAATGATAGGACAAAAAATAGCAGCGCTGACGAAAAGCTATTAAAACTACATCTATTTATGTTATTATAAAGCGCCAGTTCTAAGGCCTAGTTCTCTTCACATCGGAGTGACAAGCGCCAAGTGATAAGACACTACACACCGCTACAATAAGTGACAATATAAAGGTGTAAACGCGTTTTCACTTGTCATTTAGGTGTAAACCAGCCTTAAAGACTGATTCACACCAGAGTGACAAATTAGGGTAACTGACTTAATTTCGGCCACCTTTTTTTATTTTTTTTTGAAAAAGTTTTTTCTGGCTTTTTCAATCAAGCCAAAATTTGGCCTAAAAATCAAACAATAGCTATATTTGTTAGTCCAGTGCAAAATTTGAATATTTCTGTTACACTTAAAATTCAGTGAATGTTTAAACTTTGTTTTTAAAGTGGCCGAAGTTAAGGCGCGTGCCATTTGTTTCGGCCACCTACAAAAAACTGGCCATAACTATTGCTTAAACGAATAATAAAAATTTCTAAAGGTTGCAAATTTATCCTTAGGTATTGTTCTTGATACATATAACTTAATTTTTCTCGTTTGCGAACTTTAATAGTTATTAGCAAGACTTTAAATAATTATGTCAAAACCTTAAAAAAAACAAATTTTAATAACTTGTATTTTTGTTCAATTTTCTTTTTTTAAAGTCAAACGAGCAAAAAAATTTTTTTATAAATACGGTAGTACAATGATATTTAAAAACAGCAAAAAACGGCAGGTTTTTTTCACCTAAATTTTCAGGTGGCTGAAATTAACGGAATCTTAAAATGCGCAATTAGTTAAACGCATTGCAAAATGATTTTGAAGAAAATATCAAAACATGAAAATTAACAACTTTGAGCCTTAAATAGAAAATATTTTAAGGTTATATAATGCTTTGTTCTAAATTTGATGCAGTTTAAACACAAAACAAAAATTAAGAAAATCACAAAACATTCCCTTTTTGTATGAAAATGTTGATAATGTAGAATAACAAAAATAAAAAAAAACTTTAAACACTTTATTCAACATTAATCCAGTTACTTTTGTGCTAGTTCTTTTGTGTTTTAAAAATAAGCCAATTTTCTAACACCCTAAATTGGTGGCCGAAATTAAGGCGTGGCCGAAATTAAGTCAGTTACCCTACAGGCGACAACGCGTTCCGAGCGCGTTTAGGCTGGTAGGGTAACTGACTTAATTTCGGCCACCTTTTTTATTTTTTTTTTGAATAAGTTTTTTTCTGGTTTTTCTAATCGACCCAAAATTTGGTCTAAAAATCAGACGATAGCTATTTTTTGTATTCCAGTGCAAAATTTTAAAATTTCTGTTACACTTAAAGACCAGTGGAGGTATAAAGCTTTTTTTAGGGTATCTCACTTAATTTCGGCCAGGCCTTAATTTCGGCCGCCAATTTAGAGTGTTAGAAAATTGATTTATTTTTAAAACACAAACGAACTAGCACAAAACTAACTGGATAAATGTTGAATAAAGTGTTTTTGCAAAAGTTTTTTATTTAAGTTATTCTGCATTATCAACATTTTCATACAAAAAATGGATTTTTTGTAATTTTCAGGATTTTTCTTTGTGTTTAAACTGCATCTAATTTAGAACTAAGCACTATATAACCTTAAAATAACTTCTATTTAAAGCTCAAAATTATTGATTTTCATGTTTTGATTTTTTCTTCAAAATCATTTTGCAATGCGTTTAACTAAATGCGCATTTTAAGATTCCGTTAATTTCAGTCACCTTAATATTCACTTAAAAGAACCTGTTTAACATGATTTGCACCATCATTTGTACGGGTGGAGTTACATGACACATAGTTTACTAGGTTATATTAAATTATGAATAGACCGGAAGGAATTTCTCAAAAATAATATAAAAAACACATTAAAAAAGTCAGGTTATTTTCTTGGCGGAGAAATGCATTCATATGGTAAACATAGTAAATATCAATCAATGGGGTTTCCCCACCCAACACACCACCAGGAATGCATAAGAGTAGGGAATGTCCGACTGTGTGTTAAACTTTTGTTTAAATTGTAGGTAGATTATTCCACAGTGTTGATTTTTTATCACGTAGAAATAAAAATTTGCGAACGCAAAACTCCTAGATGAAGTTTTTCAACATATTACACTGTCGAAAAATTGAAATTAGTAAAAATATTCGATTTTTTAACATATAAAATCATTTATACGTCCGATGCAACAAAAAACCTAGAATATTTGACAACATTACGTGGAAAAAAACTTCTGCTGAGTATTTTACGTTCACGGATTTTTGCAGTTCGAAATTTGCAAAATAAAAAATTTAGGAGTAAAATGGCAGACAACAAATTTTTTTACATAATACTGTGGAATAATTCAAATTATTCAAGATATATGATGTTTTAACATGTAAAATAATTTATACGTTGGATTCAACGAAAGTGGTGAATATTTGACAATGTCACGTGAAAAAAACATCATCACAGAGTTATACGTGTGCAGTTTTTTTTGTTTGCAAGAATTGCGGTTCTCATGTAAAATAAAATCTACAGTATACGTAGAAAAATCGTCACGTAGATTATTCAACAAATTGTACATTGTCCCACAACGCGGTTGTGGATTTTTTTACATGATAAAAAATTTACACCGTGGAATAATCTACCTATAATTTGAACAACTGTTTTAAACACACAGTCGGACATTCTCTTTACTCTTATGCATTCTCACACCAACTTGCCACGATATAGAAAAGTACCAATGTTTCAAAAAGTTGTGAAAGATAAATTAAAACACAGTAAAAAAGTCAGGTCGTCTCCCTTGGCGGAAGGATGCATTCATAAAAATTACGTAGTAAACATCTCTGCGGGCTGGGTAATCCAACTCCCAAATGGCTAGGTTTGAATTTTCAAAAAATCGATATAGAAATTTCTCAGAGATTATTGAAATGCAGTAAAAATTTCGGGAAATTCTTGGTGGACGAATGCAGTCAAATATGGAAAAGGCAAGTTATTGGTGTGGAATTATACCACTCCTTAATTTTTCTTAACGTCTTGTTTACCCTTAAAGTTGATAATTTTGGGTTTTGTAATCGGTTTTTTGTGTTTTTGGCTTTTGTTTTTGTTTTTTTTAAAGCTAAAGGGTGACCGAAATTAAGGCTGATTTTGTTTTTTTTTTGTTTTTTTAGGTTAAAAATATAAAAAAAAACTTAATAGAGTGGAATATAATTTTTACCAGGCTCTTTTTAAAGTTGGCTGGGTGTAAGAGGAAAGCCAGTATATGTTGAAATATTCTTTTACACCAAAAGAAAATTCAACAAAAAACACGTGTTGTTTAAAAAATTTGTGCTTTTTAAGGTTTTGACATAAATAATTTTAAAAGCCTTTCTAATATCTATGAAAGTTTGCAAACGGAAAAAAAAATTATATGTACCAAGAGCAATACCTAAGGATAAATTTGCGACCTTTCAAAAATATTTTTCGGTTGGCTTAGCAATGAGTTACAGCCAGTTTTTACTAGGTGGCCGAAGTTAATGGCTCGGGAGCCTTCACTTCGGCCACTATTACAAAAAAGTTTAAACCTCCACTGAATTTCAACTAAAATTTTAATTTTTGCAATGCAATAACAAAAATAACTGTCGTTTGATTTTTGGACCAAATCTTGGCTAGATTAGAAGAGCCACAAAAAAGTTATCCAAAAAAATATAAAAAGGTGGCCGAAATTAAGTCATACCCTATAGAGACAATACGTACCTGAACCGAAAGCAACAAA
>JASAMX010005853.1:0-13044 GCA_030248175.1 Microlaimidae sp. YZB2_3
TTTCCAAAAACACTTAAAAGCAAAGACCTTTTTCCGTTAGTTTTTAAAGGCGTTTTTCGTAACTTAACATTTTCGATGTATTCCGTTGATCACTTAGTAAACATTGGGTTGTTTTTTAATTTTACAAAAAAATTTAAAAGTAATCGCATTTATCTTTTTGTAAAAAATTTTTTTGATTACACTCTTGTTTTTCTAAATTAGGTACACAAAAACAAGTAAAATTTACAAAACATATTTTAATTTTAGATTTACATACATTGCTTTAATTTAGCAATTTTGTTTTATTCAAACTTGCCTAAATTTTGCAAACGAAGAATCTAGTTTATGGATTTTAATTTCCATTAAACAAAATATAAAATGATAGTTAGTTAAAAAGAAATTTATGTAAACATTATTTTAGCTAAGCCTCCGGCTCCAGGTACACCCGGTGCGCCAGGGATGGGATACGGCGGTCCACCACCAGATCAGCAGTTCATGACTGCTGGGGGCTACCCACACCCACACGCTGGAATGGAAGGTGGGCAGGGCATGCAACCCGGAGCTCCCCCGCCGCAGTGGACTCAGAGTCATCAGTACGGTGGGCGTGTGCAGTACGGCCTGCCACCGGGTGCCCAACTGCCCCAGGGACAGTACCCAGGACAACCTGCCCCGCAGCAAAGGATAATGGTCCCCTCCTCCATCCACCAGTACCACCCGCCCCAACCTCCCGGGGCGGCTCAAACTCCGCCTGCCATTTCTGTTCAGCCCCCGCCCTCCGGTCAACAGCAACAGTCTTCGCAAGTCACGCCCCAACAACAGAACAACGGACAGCGATTGGTTGTGATCGACCCTTTCGACGACCGTGGAGGAGTGGCTTCCGCTTCCTCAGCCAATCAGCAACAAGCAGCAGTGGGCGGGCAATACGGAGCCCAAACGGGGTACCCCGCCGCCGCAAAGCCCTCTCAACAGAGTCCATATCCACCTAGGTCATTCGTTTTTTTGTATTGTAGTTTTTTACACAGCTTTAGTGTCATACATGAGCATGGACCGGCAAGCTAGGGGGTGTCTACCCCGGGTAAATGGCCCTTTGAAAGCTGGGAGGGAGGTCCAGAGGGAGTCCGTACCCCCCACTAGCTTTTTAGGGGGGTCGATCCGGGGTAGACCAGTTTGAAATCCAGAGGGGGGCCAGAGGGGGTCCGGTTTCCAAACAAAGTCACATTATATCATTTATTTAAGTTTTTTAGCACTAATATAGAATTTTATATACTAAAATAGGCTATTTATGTATAAAAAAGGACAAAAGTACTGTTTTTTACTACAAAATTGTGTTTGTGACAGTAAATTTTGACGTAAATTTATACCCAAAATTTGGCTCGGAAGAAGGGGAGG
This sequence comes from Microlaimidae sp. YZB2_3, assembly GCA_030248175.1. Taxonomy (NCBI): domain Eukaryota; kingdom Metazoa; phylum Nematoda; class Chromadorea; order Desmodorida; family Microlaimidae; species Microlaimidae sp. YZB2_3. The sequence continues at coordinate 1,369 of JASAMX010005853.1, forward strand.
GGGTCAATTTAGAATTCCAGAGGGAAGTAGGGTGTCAAAATTTAAAAATTTTGGGGGGAGGTGGGCTCCCCCCAGATTTTTTTCTAGGGGGGTCCGAAATTTTGAGACTAGGGGGGGTGGACCCCACCCTACCCCCCCTATGCTCATGTATGTTTAGTGTTATGATCCGGTTGGTGTTATGTCTCGGTCTTTAAAACATTGTGAAGTATTAAAATAGAAAGGTAAAAGAGAGAAAAGAATTTGAAATGATAAACAGAAGTTGTGAATATTGTTTATTGACAGTAGTACTAGTGTTTATGAAATAAATGTCTAACTTATTATAAAGTTAATTACATTTTTAGTTGTTTTGTTTGTCCGCCAGTGCTCAAATATTATATTAAAAAAACTATTTTTTAGTTCATCCGTTCCTTCTACTGTGAACCAATACGGAAATGTGGCCACGTCGTCCGCTCAACAGAGTTCACAGCCGCCCCAACAGCAGTATTATCAACAATATCAGCAGCAGCAACAACAACAATCCTACCCCGGTAGCTCTGCCCCCAGCACCCCGCAACAACAATACCAGCGGGGGGCGCAAAGCGCCACCCAGTACCCAAACCAGAGCTACCGACCCTCCGTCCAGCCCATGCACTACCCGGGCGGTATGATGACGAACGTTCCCCAGTACCCTGCCAGCTCCTATAACTCCGCCACCCAGGGCTACCCGGGAGCCGGTACCACGGCCGCCCAAGGGGTGGGGGACTCTAGCCAACACCCCCACTCAGCAGCCACTCCGCCCTATGTTCACCCCTCCTTCCCTCAAGCTCAAAATCAGCAGCAGTCCCAACAGCAGTACGGACAGCAGCAGCACTTTCAAAGCCAGTGGCAACGCGCCCCTTCTGCAGGTACATTTTTTTGCTTAATTTTATTTTTTTTTATTATTTGATCGAAATTTACTTTTACTCTTGCTACCGTAAAAATAATTTTTTATTATTTGAACGAATAAAATTATAATTTGCAGTGAAAAAAATTAGGTTTCATACTTTTTAAAGCAACCAGTTTTATTTTGTTATTTTAAGTTATACATTCTGTTATACTCTTTATACGATTAATTTAATTTTTTGTTTAATAGTATAAAAACTTTTAGGTTATGGTAATAGTCCCCGGCATGCTATGCGTCAACAGGCTTTTTATCCCTCTCAAAACACTCAACCCGGTCAGCAATACGCTAGAGATTATAAGGTAAATTATGTTTCTGGTTAAAAATCAAAATACAAAAAAGAACAAAATTAAAAGGTACACAAATGAAATATTCCAAACGTCTTTTGCCTAAATATCATTTTGCATATTCAAGCATATTGAATAACTCTGTTTTAAAAAATCTCTTGCTTCGAATATTAATTTAAATTTTAAAGTTATTTTTTACTCTGTGTTTAAAGTTTTTAAGAATTTTAAAGGTATTTTAAAGTTAAGCTTTCTTTTTAAGGGTCAAACTGTGTATCACCACATGAAGCGGGAAATGCCAGGATCCCAGGTGGTGTTTCCTAGTGGGTCAGTGGAAGCCTCCCAACCCTCTTGGCGAAAAAGGCGGAAGAAAATGGCCAAGGACATCGGAAAAATAGACGCATGGCGCCTCATGATGTCTCTAAAATCGGGTACGTACACGGTGTATTATTGTGAATTTTTAGGCTTGGGTTCCAAAAACACAGCAATTGAAAATTATTTTTGATGTCTAATTTTATGTTTAAAGATACATTTAGACTATAATTTTGCTTTTTGTTTCAGGTCTGAATGCAGAATCTCATTGGGCTTTGAATGTTCTAAACATACTTTTATACGATGATTCATCGGCTCTTTATTTCGGTCTCAGGCATCTACCCGGTTTACTTGAAGTAAGTTTGTTTAGTTTAGTTTACTTAAAGTAAGTAAGTGTAAGATCTTTATATTCCGTAGATACGTCTTAGCGTACAGACCTGAGCATTGTCCCCCTCCCCGGGGTTTTATTGAAGGGAAGGGCAATTCCAAAATGGGGGAAAGGCACGGTGGGGGGCAATTTTTTTGAAACGTGGGGAGGGCAAGCAGGAGAGAAAGAAAAAAATAGAGAAAAAAGAGGAAGGGAAAAAGTAAAAAAAGAAGGAAAAAAGAAAAAAAGGACAAAAAAGCGAAATTTAAGTAAAAATAGGTCTAAAATGGCTTAAAATGCATGGAAATAGGCCAAAAACTGCAAAAATTTCGCAATAATAGCGTCATATTAGGTCAAAAATGGCGCCATAGTTTTTGGGTAGGTATTTTTTTTCCTTTTTAGGCTGGGAGGAGGCAAATCCTCTAATAAAACGGGGGAGGGACATTTTCAGACCGTGCACAGGTCTAAGCTTAGTTAAACTCAGGTAAACTTTCCTAGTTTGTTATACTCGAGAATTAAATTTATTCGGCAAATATTAAAGTACCTAACTGACTTCAATTCAATCTGTCTTAATTTCGGCGACTAGCGATTGTCCTCTTTACGCGCAAAATTATGTGAATACATCAAAATCAGTTCATCACTATTTATCTAGCCATACGCAGTTCATTAAATAACTTTAGAGATGGCAAAAATAACGGCCGGTGGCCGATTTAAGTTTTTAGATCTGTTATCCTTGGGTAAATTTTCGTGGAATTGAGAGGCTAGATTGTTTTTCCTAAAAACATGCGTTCGTTTAAAAATAATCTCATTTGTTTTGTTTGGTAAAACGGAGCCTCTGTGTGTGAAAATGTTTAGCAATGTCAGTGTAACCAAATACTAACTACTAATAATTTACAAAATGTATTTGATTATCTTTGTATGTATTTGATTTTTGGACTAAACTACAGGTGGATTTTATTGCACAAAAAATTTATTGATCTTCTAGTAATAACATTAATGTGTATTATGTGGTAAAAAAAACTTGCTCCGGGAGGAATGGGGGTAAGATCATTCAAAACTGAAAGAGCTCATTAAATTCCTTTTAATTTTCTTAATTTCGTACGTCAATAGAATAAAATGTCTTTCGTTATTAATTTAGTTCATAAAACCAGGGAATTCCAACGGGAAAAATTTCTTAAAATAATCAATTGTTTTGTTTGTTTTTTTTCCAATGTATTAATTTGATTTAAGGTTCTGGTGGAACATTTTCGTCGCTGCCTGATGGAATTATACCCGGAGGCGGAATTCGACGAATTGGAAAAATATTGTAGCCCCGACCATCAGGAGGAAGGTTCGGACGCCAATGAAAATAACTCGGCGGTGGCTGGTGCGGAGAATCAGAGCGCTGAGGTTGAGTCCAGCACTAGCAGCAAACATTCCGAGGATTCCTCCGCCGCTGTGGACGACTTCCTGTTCGCCCAGCCCAAAAACTGCCGTCTCCTTTCCGCTTCGGGTAAGACGGACGTCAAACTCTTTGTGCGCAACGGCGGGCGTCTTCGGAAGGGCCTCCCGGTGAAACTTGTGCCCGGCTCCAACAAGAGCCAAGTCTTGCACCGCCTCAAGAATTGCGTCCTGGAACCGCGCAACTGCATCCTTAGCAGGGAGTTGTGGAAGGAGGGCGGTGGCCTCTCCACGGACCACCTCAAGTCCAAGATCAAAACCAGCGGGGCTCCGGCCAAGAAGAGGAAACTGGACTCCCCCGCCACCTCCTCAGCCCCTCTTGACAAGTCCGAGAGTCTCTTTTTCTACAGAGAGGCAACGGAGGCGGACAGGGACGCCATCGGCGGGGAGGTTAAGGCCCTGCGGGTAAAGGCCCTGGTGGAACCGGTGTCGGGTCTGCAGGCAGTAATGGACAAGTGCTTGGCTGTCAGCAACATCCTCCGCGGTCTGGCGGTGATCCCGGGGAACGAGGCGGACATGGCCAAACACGCCGGACTTGTCCTCATCCTGGGCAGACTCCTCCTGCTCAAACACGAGCACCTACCCTCCTCCGTCTTGTGGCGTCGCAACAAACTCTCAACACTCAAGCGAGACTCGGAAGGCTGCAAACAGGAGGAGAAGGAAGAGGAGGAGGGGACACAGCCGGACCTTTTCCTCAAGTCCCTCTCCTTCTTCGGGGAGAAAGAGGAGGACGGACGCCAGATCCCGCTCAACCACTGTGCCAACATCCTGCGCGAAGACGCCTTCGTCATGCTGTGTCAACTCAGTGCCCAGTTGGATCTGTCCCAGCACGAAGAGCCCGTCATCCGACCCCTGGCAGACGGACTCGTGCACTGGACGGTTTGCGGCTCCACTGCGGCCCAAGACCCAGTCGGAATGGGGGTGTTGTCTCCCGTGCGCTACAGTCTGGAGTCCCTGTGCAAACTCAGCGTGGTGGAGCGGAACGTGGACTTTCTCCTCGCCACCCCGCCGTGGTCCCGGACGGAAAAGTTGGCCGAGGTCCTATGCAACCTGCTCAATTTGGGGGAGGAGAGCCCCGTCCGAGAGTTCAGTCTCGTCCTCGTGAACGCCATGTGCGCGGCCTCGCCAGCCCTCGCCGTCACCACGGCCATACACACACCTGCCATCCACTACCTGGTCTCCTTCCTGGAACACGCCGACGCCGCCATGCACACCGTAAGACTTTAATTTCATTATTTTACTTTAATGACCTGTCGCTTCCTGATTTATCTCACGAAATTACACGTCAGCTGAAAATTTTAGTCCTAGATTAGTTGAATCAGTAGTAATCAAGATATTATTTTTATTTCTCGACCAGTAATTTAGTTGGATGAGTTTTATTTAGGTTATAATTGCCCATTGTAAGTTGTAACTTTTGTTTGCTAAAGCCCGATTCACACTTCAGGTTTACGATTTACGATTTAAGGTTTAAGATTTACGATTTAAAATTTAAGGTTTAAGGCTATGGATTCACACTTCTCGTTTCAGATTTAAGATTTATACTTTTGCAAACGCATTGGTCTAACAATGCTTTCGGAATTGGATTTTTTAATGATAAATTTAAGCGTTTAATGGTTAACTAACATTTATTTGCACACAGATAGACATTAAAACTTATCGTTGTCACAAATGATGGTATATATAACGTTTTTTGTTAAATTAATAAGAAAATCTAAATAAAACCCAAAAATTATCAGCTCTTGGTTTCGATTTAGAGATTTCTAATGGTTAAGCTCCTAATTCGATTTTTTAACATTGTTTTTTAAAGTGCCTACAAATGGAGACTTTTTTCTGTTCTTATTAGTTAATACCGAAAAGATTATTTTCAATCGTACATAATTTAGTAGTTAACTGCCACTCCTTATTTTGGTTTTTGAGGCCAGATAGTTTCATAACCCTGAGCCCAAAATGATTCAAAATTTTTAGCCAGAATCAGAGATACATAGTTCAGAGAAAGTTTTTTCTATTTCTAATTTTATCTTTTTTTTTGGAAATTTTGAGTTGATTACAATGCTTGCGTCTCAAGTTAACCAAAAATTTATTTTAAAAAATTCTTTCAGAACAGAAAATCGCCAATAGGTGTAATAATTTAAGCTTTAAGCAATTTATCCTTAATCAGGCTTTTGCTTGCTTCCTATAAATTTTCAAAATACGTACCAAAAATTACAGAAAATTACCCTAAAATAAGTTTTGGTATTAAGAATGGTAAAAACAATGTTTTTTGTGGTTTTTTGGCGAGAAGGGGATGTCCGAAAAGATATTCCGCCACCAACAACGATTGCTAAGAGGGGGGGTCCCAAGGGGCTCCGCAGTCCGCACCCCCTTTAGTTTTTAGGGGGGTTCACCCCGGGTGCGAAATTTTAAAATCTAGATGGAATCAGGTGGGTTCCGATGTTCAAAGAAAAATAGTTTTAAACCATAATAACTTTAATAATTGTTCTTTTTATAGGATCGTACTACATTTTATTAAATAAAAAGCAATATTCTAGTATAAAAAGAGTTGAAAAACATGAATTTGTGTTAGAAAAATCACGTTTTTGGAAGAAAAGTTAGTATAAAAAAGTACCTAAAATTTTCTCGAGGGAGGAGGGGGGAGTCATATTTCAAATTCTAGAAGGAGTTCAGGGGTAAAAATTTCGGAAGTTTGGGGGGAGGCCCCCCCCCTTAGATTTTCGTCTAGGGATTTGGATGCAAACAAGGAATTTGGATGCACAATTCGTTGTTTTTATCAAATATTGAGTATAGCTTTGCCAATATAACTTTAACGGCTTGAAACTACTATCATTCAAAAATAATATAGAAAGAGCTAATCAAGCTGCTCTTGATCGAAGTCTCTTTTATCCAACACGCTAAACTTTAATCGACACTTGTAAAGTAAAATCAGCTTCTTAAACACTGACTGTTTAAAATTGAGAAGGTCTGAGATAGATTCCTTTTTCAAAATTCAAGAAGAAATTTTTTTTCAATTAACTTTCAAGATTTAAAAACTTTCACTGAGGATTTTATGCTAAATATTTCGGTTGTCGTGGTTTCATTCTCTCAATTAAAAAATATGAGCTTTTTTTAAAAATCAATAATATTTGTATTTTTTTAGCATTTTTCATACAGACAAAAACTAATATCTGTGTATTTTCAAAATATAAAACCAACAAGTATATTATCGAGGGCGGCATGCAATAGTGTCCTAAGTCCGAAAACCAACTTTCGAGAAAAATGGACTTAAAGGTTTCAACAACCCTTAAAAAATCGAAAACATCTGAGTATATCTTTGACACTTATTATATATTGGGGGTCATGTAATGTAGTTTATGTAGACAAAAATTCAAAATATTAATCAGAATAATTCAGGAAATATGAGCCCTTAATGGACTTATAATGTTTTGGCACACCCACTTTTTGGACTTAGTACTAAAAGTGATAATATCACTTTTATTTAAAAAAAAAACGTTTTATTATGAATTTAACAAAACATGAATTTTCAAGATTTTTTTAACAATTTTATTATGATATTTTATTCATTAAATATTTTATAAGTCTACATTTTTCTAAAATTGATAAATAAAACTGTCAACAATTGATTTTTTTGCAATCTAACTTTTAAATTTGTCGTATTTGTCATTTGAAGTGAAAACTTTTGGTTTTTTTTTCTTAAAATCTTAAACCAAACTTGGGACATTGTTCCATCCTTAAACCGTAAATCTTAAACCTTAGATCTCCTCCCTAAACCTTAAACCTTAAATTTTAAACCTGAAGTGTGGATTGGGCTTAATGAAATTCTTACGTATTCTACTATCTAAATTGTGTATGAAAATACGGCAATAGCATAATTATTTAATAAATAAGTTTTATGTCGATTGTTTATTTATGGGTTTATGGTTTATTATATAATATAACGTATGCCCATAATATGTGTGTAATAGATTTAAAATATTTCCTATATCGTGGATAGTTTAGCGACCGGACTATCCGCGTACGAAGTAGCAGGCCAATGATTCAAAACCAACTGGCACGGATTTTTTATTTAATTTTAGAAAGAAATTTTATAATCATTAAAAACATAAGCAGAAAACGTGTATTAAAGTTAGTTTCTGTACTAAAGAAATCGTTTTAACCAAAATTGCACTTAAAATTTCGCTTGTGCGGGAAGGAATAGGTCACTTTCAAACTTTCAAAAACACAAGAGTAAACAACCAACTGTTTTAGAGGGTCAGGCCCTCAGATTTTTTCCACGAGGTAGATGATCCTATTCCTTCTTCTGCTGTGTGCTGTTGTGGCACAGATTTTTGCTTCAGTTAAGTCCATTCTTTTTCCTATTCCTATTCTGTCATTTCGTCGTGTTTATCAGTTTCAGCAATGGGTCCTTAACACCAGGGCCCCTTAACACTAGGGTACCGCCCTCTTACTCATACATGGGCAAGTTGGTCCGGAGTGGGGGAGTTAAACCCCAAATTAGGTGGGGGGGGGGTTAAAATCCGAGAAACGCAAAATACCCATATCGTTTTTTTTCTGGAGTGCATTTTACCCATATCGTTTTTCGATTTTGAAGGAAAAATAGGTTAAAAACACTAATTTTAGGTCAAAAAGCCCTTTTTATTGCATTTTATTGCTTAAAACATTCATTTTGACCTCAAAACTTAAGTTTGAAGGCAGTTAGAAGTCATTTTAAAGACATTTTTTTTCTTCGTTTTTTCAAAATTGGGGGGGTTAACTTTTTCTCCCCCCCACTTCTGAGTGGGGGGGTTAAACCCCACTTCTCAGAATTTGGGAGGGTTAACCCCCCCCCCCCAACCCCCCCCGTGCCCATGTATGCTCTTACTATCTATCTATGGGTGCTTATTTGCTTTACCTGCGTTACAGAATTTTATTGCTTAGTTTATTTTCAAAAAAACATTATCTGAGCAACGCGGAGTACACATAAATAAACACGGTCAAAAAGCTAGGGGGTGTTTACCCCAGGTAAATGAAATTTCAAAATCTAGGAGGGGGGTCCTAGGGGGGGGTCGAACCCCCTCTAGCTTTGTAGGGGAGGTCGACCCGGGGTGGAAGGTTTCAAAACCTAGAGGGGGGTCAGGTGGGGTCCGATTTCCGAAACAAAATATTTTTAAACCAATAAATATTTAATAGTATTTTTTTTATAAGATAATACTACATTTTATTGAATAAAAAACAATATTTAGGTATAAAAAGGATGTAAAAACCTTAATTTGTGTTAAAAATTCACGTTTTTGCAATAAAATTTAGTATAAAAAAGTACTTAAAATTTTCTCAAGAGGTGAGGGGGTGAGTCAGATTTCAAAATCTAGAGGGGGGTCAGGGGGTAAAAAATTTGAAAATTTGGGGGGAGGGGGACCCTGGATTTTTTCTAGGGAGGGGCCCAAAATTTCGAAGCTAGGGGGGGCGGCGGACCCCACCCTACCCCCCCCCCTTGTTCATCTATGACGAGTACACCATCCTACCCAAACTTGAAATTTTTGAGTCCTCTCATTCCAGAAAAAGTTCTAGCAGTCCCCGTTTTTTCTCTAAAATTTTGATTTTAACATCCTACAATCCTCTGGAATTTTTAAATGAAATATCTCATCCCCTTTCCCTTCTCCCCATTTAGTTGCAATTTCTTGTCACAAACACTTTCATGATAAACATAAATTATAATTTAAGTCAGGGATTTGAAATCTTTTTTCAGAAAACTTAAGTTGACCCTCTAAAATAGCTATTTACCCACGATATTAACGCCGATATTCATTTTGTACGCTGATAACCTACGATTTTGTGTTGAATGATTGGCACCCTCCCCCCCAGGGACGTAGCCAGAGTTTCATTTTGGGGGGGGGGCGGATTGTAGTACAAAAAAAAATTTCGGGGGAGGGGCTCCGCCCCCCCCCCCCCCCCCGCCAGTGTGGGGGGGGGGGGGGGGGGCGGAGCCGTTCTTTAATTTTTGAAAACGTTAAAAAATCAGGGATAAACGTAGATAAAGCTGTATAATACACTGTTTTTGGCCTAATAACCTATTATCTAATGTTTTTAGCGGTAAAAACATGTTTTCTTAGTTAAAAATTAAATAAGCACACATTGACAGAGCCTGGATTTTACAAAAAAGGAATTTAGAGACGTTAGTTTCAGACCCCTTGGCTAAACCCACATTGTAAACCAAAGCACATAAGCAGCATCTCGGCTCCATGTTTTCTAGGGTACCTACCTATATGAAAAAAATCCGAGCCAATGCTATAAGCGGCAGGAAAATTTAGGAGGGGAGAGGTACTACATAAATCAACCAATATGATTGTTTGTTTTGCTTTCTGTGTAGTACTTATTACTTATAAAAATTATTGTACTAACTTTGAAATAACATTAGCATCAGGCAACATAAATAACGAGATATATATGTATGTATACTATAGAAAGTGACCGCTGAGCGAAGCGAAGCGGAACAAATTTTTGGTTTTTGGGGGTCCATTGGGGTACTAAAATTATTTTAAAGTTTGGCGCCGAGCGATTAGCGAGGCGCTAGAAAATTTTGAATTTGTAGCCTCTGAAAACCCCCAAATTTTAGTATCTGGCGACCATTTCGGGGGGGTCGCCCCCCCCCTCACCCAATCACTATCCTTATTTTTTCTGCTTGTCCGACCGTTTCGGGGGGGGGGGGCAACCGCCCCCTGGTTACGTCCCTGCCCCCCCCCCCCAACAGACTAATTATTTTCGTGTCTTACCTTAATTTCAATTATAGATGTTAGTTATTTTTTGTTTTTAGTTCTTTTTCAGTTTACTTAAAAAACTTAAAATCATCTTTTAATGCCTCAATCAATTTTTTGTTGTAAATTTAAAAAACCGTGCATTTTTGTTTTAATATTTAAAAGACCCAAATAACCCCTCGTTTTTTTGTAATTCTGACCGTCCGTTTAACAACGGAACACCCCCTAACTCCGCTAAAAATAACGCTAAAAACGGTAACGCTAAAACTTAAGCTCCTAACGCTAAAAATGGGGCATTTGAGGTATACCCCAAAAAAATTTTTTGGAACACCCCCCCGCCAATTTTGGGGGTCGGGTTATAAGATACCTCTTTACCCATATATTTACTCCTGCAGCTGTCTTCGGCGATCTAAAAGTTAATTCCTTAGTATTTTAAAACGAAAATATTTTTAAAAATCAAGGGAAATAATATTTCATGTAGGGTAACTGTCTAAAAGGTTATTAAACTGTTCTACGACCCCGTCCTTTTCCTCACCTTTTAATGTGTCTGAATTTACTAATAATAGATTGTTTTAGGTGGTGCAGCAGAACGGTATGCAGGCCCTTCGGGAGAACCCTGAACTGATTGGTACAAGTGTAGGGATGCTGCGACGTGCGGCGGCGACCTTGCAACTTCTGTCCCGGGTCCCAGCCTGTCGCGGACGTTTCTTCCGCTACCAACAGCGACTCCTACAGTTCACGATGTCCCAACTCATGGACTCCCGTGTGGCATCCGTCATCGCCGACACCCTCTACGAACTCCAACGCCAGGAACCAAAACCCACGCCACCACCCACCAAAGGGGAGCCGGATGAACCCTCCACCACCGTCGTCAAACAAGAGCTCAACAATAACGCGGACAAGATGGCCGCCGCCGTCGCCGAAAGCAAGCAATCCACCCTCCCCTCTACGGCTGTAAAACAGGAGATTAGCAAATCAGAGAATTCAGCGTCCTGATCAACGGGGCTGAGTTAATGGTGGAGAATCCCCGGCTTACCCTATGGTTGTTGTAATGAAGGATTTATCGAATCAACAATAGCCTTCACAGTAATTATATTCACATCATACACTGGATTTAATGACATTATCTGAGATAAACCTAAACGTGCAACATTTTTTTACGCCCAAGAGGCATTTATACAACAGTCTTAGCTTATGATATCACTTATTCCTTTAGTTACTAATTTAAATTGTTGACGACTGTTTATAGAACTTCTGATCGTTTTAAGTGAAATTATAAATCTTTTGATTGATTTAAATTATAATGATCACTATTTCTTTCTTTGTGTTTTTATTATTATTTTTTTATTAAACTTACTAAATGATTTTTGATGATAAAAAAATGTATTGCTATGAAAACCATAAATTTGAAGTTCGTTATTCCTGCTTAAAACTTATTCTTAATTTCTATAAACAGAGATAACCAATATCAAGTCGTTTTCGATATTATACAAATTTTTTTATACTCAAAGGGGAATATATTTATTATGTTGTAAAATAAAACCGGGTATTGTAATGAAATTAATTCAGTCTTATAATTTACAAAAATAACTGTCTTTGTTATTTTGAAAATAATTTGCTGCGTGGCAA